>QNQO01000115.1:600000-837500 GCA_003290165.1 Berberis thunbergii
GTAATTTGTTATATGTTTTTTTTTTGTAATTTTTTGATATAATTTTTGTATTGTATGATGATCAATAATTTTTTGTAATTTATTGTACGATGATCAATATATTTTTTTTTTACTGTAGATATTTTTTTTGCTCTTAGGACCGAAATCGGCCCATAATTCGATTAACCGGGACCTCGGTTACTCGGTCCGGTTTCGGGTCTCATAAACACGAGCTCAAATTTTTCGGGCCGATTTTTGATTTTTAGCTTTTGGGCCGGTTACCCATACTTGCCCAGCCCTACTAAAATATAACGTGGGTCAGGCGTGGGCTTTGAGTTAGTTCATTAGGCAATCTCTCAACACAATCAACCTGGGCCATGGATCTAATTAAAGACGAGCCCATTGTATGTTATGTTTTGTTCGGCTCATTCAGGCGTAAACCCTAACCCTAGAAAAAATCTTTTATAAACGACGCTAGCGACCCAAAGCTAATACATCACCTATTCTGCCTCTCTTCTTCCTGGCGTCTCTGCTCGTAAGGTCTCTGATACATCTCCTTTTCTTTTGTTTATTTGTCTTTGTGAAGTTATTACAAGTTTGATCGATAGATAGATGCAAAGGAAGACGCCGTGATTGGTTTGACTATGATGATTGTGAAAGGTCTCGTTCGTCTGAATGGATGGAACCAAATTCCGTCCTTGACGACCACTCTATATATCACCACCCATAATCTGAGTCTTTTTTCTCCAACCCAACTCTTCTTGGTTTTGATTTAATGTTTTGATTTTTATGGCCAATGATTATACTAAAAATTATGACAAGCATATGTCTGAATTTTTCTCTGTGGAACAACCTAATCTTCTCTATGAGGCCAGTTTACCAATTTTGGTTTAATTTTATTTTTATTTTTATTTTTATTTTTATTTTTATTTTTATTTTTATTTTTAAAGAGTCAATGATGAGACATAGTACAAAAATTGTCACAAATGAATTGTATTGTGATTATATAATTACTACTGCCTTCCTTCTGAGACTCAGTTTGTTGTGTTCTTCAAAAAGTTTGATATTGAGAGGGTCAGATGATGATCAGTTGCATAGTTCAAATGAGATTTCTAAATAAATCTCTGATTACAATTATCTATTTAGTCTTTCGCTCCTATCTGATGGCCTGGCCATGTTATAAAAAACATCAGTTCTCTTTATGTCAAAGGGGTTATCTTGATTTATCTATGAAGCATTGATCCATAATGCTTTGTGCAAAGAGCCCCTAACAAGGATTAAGTGGCATTTAAAGCCTTAATTTGTCAAAATTTTCCAGAGATTAGGGTTACGCTTGCCTCTATATTATGATCTATTTTGGTATTAAATATGTTTATTTAAAGTGGTGGTTGCAGTGATTATAAAAAATTCCTCGTTCTGAATGCTCTAATGCAATTGCATGACAGACACTTGTACACCCATAGAATATGAGCTTCACCACTCTAAACGAATTTGTTTTCAATTTTTAAATGTTTATTAATTTTCAATATTTTGCACTAATGAATACGACGACAATTTTGATATGATGATATTATGTGGCGGCGATCCTCCATTCTTTCCTTGAAGATGTTAGTTTTTGTAAATGGGGATTTGTTGGATTTAGGCCATACATACACAATGAATCAATTGTGAATTAATTTGGTATTGAAACTTTCTGTTGCAAATGGGTGCTCAAATTAATTTTCAGAATCTCCGCCAAAGAATGTCTTCACATAATCGAATTTTTGCGTTATTGTCTAATTCCCATGGCAAGTCTTGCTAACTAGTTTTTTCTCCAGTAGACATCAATTTTCATGATGAATTCAAAATTAAGGGGCATATAGCAAGTTTTGTTAAAGGGATTTGTCGTAATCATGTGAAATTCTCATGATTCATTGAAGTTCTTAGGGAGTTGAACTGTTTTCTTGTTTTTGAAGCTGTTGGGGAGTATCCATAGAGACCAAACTAGTAAGTTTAGATTGTGGCATCTTTATCAATATATGGTGTGTTGATCAGTTTTACTCTGTAATGGTGTGTGCAAGAGGGGGGTGGCCACGGTTTGGGATTGGGTTGATCTCGGTCATAGCCCCGATTCTACAATAACAACAGGATGGAATGGTCTTGGATTATGGATTTTTTAGGACAGAACTGGTTACTTCGGCCTAATTCGAACCAGGACGAAACCATTCTGTCCCGCGGCCCAATTCGAACCGGGACGAAACCATTCCATCCTGGAGAAGAAGTGGTGAATGGAGAAGTGGTGAACCGTGGTGGCGGTATGGTTGTGTTGCTGGAGGTCTGGAGGTAAGGGAGAAGCAGAACCTCCCAATCTGATAGGTTTGGGCAGTGGATGAATCTATGTGGGATTAGGGTTCTTTTAGGAGTGTGATTGTGAGAGTGAGTCTCTCCTCTACCGATCTCATTCGAAGGCTTGAGCTTCATGCATGCAGATTGGGATTTGAATGAATACATACGAATTGGGATTTGGATGATTTGGTTTGATGAAAGCTGGAAACAAAGTATAAATAAATAGCGTATGAACCAAGCCGAATCCGTCACTCTATTTCTCTGTTTTCTATTTGGAGTAAGAAAGCAAATTAATGAAAGAAACCTAGAGGATCTCACTAGCTTTTGGTTATTCTATTCATCAACATCATCATTCACAGTAAACACCTTGGCTCTTGAAAAGATATAAAACCAAAACACCAGGTCTGATCTCAACAAGACATCCGATCAAAAGCTTCCATAAACATTGATGATGCCTTTGCATCCTTGCACTAGAAACCAACATCACAGAAAAATTTCTAACATAGAGAGAACCAAAAAACCTCTCTCTGGTTTCCGCAAGTCATCGTTGTTAATCGAAACTTGAAGAGAGAGGCTTGATGAAGAAGAAGAATTTAGTGACCTTTGATCGAATTGAAGATGGAAGAGGTGAAAAATGTTTGAATTTTAGGGTTTCTTGCAAGTAGCAACAGTCAGCTTTTGGTTTTATTGGGTTTTTCGTGGGAACTTGCTTTTGGAAGAGGTGAAAAATGTTTAATTCGTGGGAACTTGCTTGTTAGATTCACAAAGGTGCCAGCCTGACAAAGATAGCCACGTTGCAAAGAACTGACATTAAAGTGGGTATTCCTCAGAGTACATGCTGAATTCAATTTCTCATTTAGTTTGAAACAATCTTGAGGAGCTCTATATCAAATAACAATGTCTTGTCTATTATTAGGCCTTCGTTTTTTCAGCACAAAATCTAAATGTCTTTGACCCTGTCAAAAATAAATTCAGCAATGAGCATTGTATATTTCCTCTGTGATTTTTCATTCATTCTATCTATTATAGACTGGGCAATGGGCGTGTGTCATGGATTAGCAATCCGTGTGGCACTAGCTATTCAATTCACTAGTAAGTTTATGAGTAGTTACTTTGACGGACACAAATATTAACTTAAGAATTCACAATATCAATCTGTAGATAATATAACAATGCACAATAGTCAGCAAAATCTTTCATTAACATTCAATAGATTATAATGGGGAAGAACGTTTGGAAGGACGTTACTCAAGACTAGGTCGATGTTATCGATCGATGGAAATACAAGTTTGAAGTTGAAAAACAATGCAAAGAAAACAATAAAAATGCTAGCGGTATAATTTGGCTCGACTATGCAATAGAGGCAACACGTCCTCATAGTTAAGAGCTCAAACCTTCCACCTATAATATAGATGCTAAGCATTTTGGACACTTTTTAAAAAGAAACATTGAGTTTTGAGACCATTATGGAAGTCTTGAAAGACCTCTGACTTTGATTTTCCTGACCAACGGTACTAGTCCTGACACTTTCCCACACTCAATTTATCGACGCCCTCGCAGTGAACTTTTTCAAGTACTCTTTCAGCTTTGAGAGGTACGGCAGTAGATGTTCGACTAACTCCCAACTGATCTCTGAAAGGGGTTCATCCTGCCACTTGACCAAATACTCTCTATCCGGGCTTGTGTTGTTGATGAGGCGGTCAGCTAAGATTTTTTTTACTTCTCAATCTGGCTTAGTAGGATGCTTAGGCAATGCTCAGGTAGATACATTTCTTGTGGGATCAGTGGCATTTGCATGGTAGGACTTCAAGTTACTTGCATGGAAGACAAGATGGGTCAAGCGGAGCCAATGTGGTAACTTGACGCATGGTAGGACTTCAAGTTACTTGCATGGAAGACAAGATGGGTCAAGCGGAGCCAATGTGGTAACTTGACGCGATAGGAGACTGTCGATTTTCTCAATAATCTGCACCGGTCCCCCATACTTGCGAAACAGATTGTTGTATGCTCTAGTTATCTTTTTATACTTGTTGAACATATCTAGCTTCACCAATACCAAGTCCCCGACTTCAAAATGATCAATCCGTCGTTTCTTGTTGTTTATTTCTTCATGTGATGGGAGGTTTTCTCAAGATAGGCTCGAACAACTTCAATGTTTTTCTGTCAGACTTTGACAAATTCAAGAGCTCTTGGGCTGGGTCATTGGTATCCGGTAAGTACTGTATGTGGTGTCAATGGTTGCTGACCAATAACCAACTGAAAGGGGCTGGAGTGAGTAGTTGAACTCTTTTCTAAGTTGAAACAAAATTGTGCAACATCAACTAGTCCCACCCAATTTTTTTGATTTGCACTTACAAAATGACGAATGTATTCTTCGAGCATAGAGTTAAAGCGCTCAGTCTGTCCGTCAGATTGGGGATGTTGGCTTGTCGACATATTAAGTTTCTGTCAATCAGATTGGGGATGTTGGCTTGTCGACATATTAAGTTTGGATCCCAAGAGTTTGAACAACTTTTTCCAAAACTTTCCTGTGAAGCGAGCATTACAGTCGCTAACAATGTTTTCGAGCAATCCGCAATACACTACAAGAAAAATTGTGATTAATAGCGTTTAAAAACTGCTATGGTAGAATACCATAGCGGTTTAGTAACCGCTATGACAGCTGGAGCTATAATAGACCCAGGGGATATTATAGCGGTTTTAAACCGCTATGGTAAGTTTGGCTTTTATAGCGTTTCAAAACCGCTATGGTAGCTATAGTAGAGTCTAAAACCGCTATGGTAGCTATAGTAGAGTCTAAAACCGCTATGGTATCCTCTTCCATAGCGTTTTAAAAATGCTATAGTAGACTCTAAAACCGCTATGGTAGACTCTATGGTAAGTATACATAGCAAATTTTTTTTTTTTTTTTTTTTACTATCAAATGACTTTTTATTACACATCTCATAAGTTTTATGTCTAGAAAATAAAATTTTAAATGTGCCAAAGTTAAATAAAAATTTTCTTGAACATATGATAAATTGAAATATGATCCTGTTCATTATCTTCTGATATGTGATTCAATCATCTTTTCTTCAGGGGAGTTGCATGCTTTAGGCCAGGGAGAGAGTTTCATTCATTCAATCAATGTTAAGAAATATGAATTCTCTTGAAATATGACAATTTCATCATATTGAGATACATAGGCACTGAATGTAACTTGATAAACTGTTCTTTCATTATTGTATCATCATTGTATATATAAGACATTATTCTTCACATAAATATGGAGCTCTGAAGTCTGAACTATGCATTAAAACCAATATTAACTGTGACCATCGCCACCATTATACTAAATTTGGCAACTTGCTGTCATGCATTCCTTTAGTTGCTCTCGCGCTCTTTTCACTGTAGGTATCCTCAACAAAGCTTACTTGATTGATCAAGTTCTCTTTGACCTTCACCATAGAAGCTGGAAAGGATTGTGTTTTGCAGACCTTAGGCACAACTTTACCTTTATAAGCTTTGCAGACAAACTCTATGAAATGTTCGAACTTCTACATAGCAAAATCAATTTCATATCTCAGTTCAATATTCATGAATAAAGAAAAATTGATGATAACAAATTTAGGAGGTATAGTAAATAACAGACATCTTCAAGTGGTTTTTCATCGACAGTCAACCATGGTATAGTAAATAACAAGCGTTCATGCCTATTAAACCATTTTGCTTAGCCTGCAGTCGGGATATTTACCAAATGCACTTATCAAAAAACTCGTCGTCTGGAAAAACATTCTCAATTCTATTTTCTTACTTCTAGAATATAACAACTGGAAGAGTATTGACTCACTTGGTATTTGTCTCTGTACATTGTTACAATAGATGAATGTGCGAGTAAAATATTGTGCATTGCTTTGTATGGTTCAACAGATGAGTTTCCTGCACTGCAGTTATATGCTCCTGGAGGCGAACATCGCCGAGGTGGAAACTGTCCATAACCATAAGATGATATGGCCATTATATTTGGTTCATTGACAGTGGTCCAATGGGATATTCGGTCACCAAACTCTCTGAAACACACATCTGCAAAGGCTGTGAAGTCCTCACTGGATGAAAACAATCAACATAAAAACGGTCAGAATTATATTGTATAGTTCATACGTAAGATACATAGTAAAAAAAACAAGAGGGGCATAGATTAATGTATTGTAAGGAGCGGATGTGAAATTACACGATCTTTGGGCTCAGCCATCCTTCATATTCATCTTCAAGTATTTGTGGAAAATCTAAATGAAAAAGCGTAGCATGCAGTTCAATACCTACAGTTCATAGAAAATATATATCAGAAAATCATCGCCGTGTCAGTTTGTTGGGGTTTCAGTCTCCACATTGCGCAGATACTGTTTCCAACTTAATTAAACACTTCAACTAATCTTAGATTGTTTAATCCACACATTTCATTAGGTTCAAATGGCTGAAAAACGTACCATGATAAACCAATTCATTGATGAGATTATTGTAATACTCCAGAGCCTTTGGGTTGACGGCTCCTCTTCCATCTACAAGGACCGATAATAGTAATGTTACGCTAACAAAAAAGATACCAATATGGCTAAGTATGATTAGGTTGTGCATCGTACTAGGAAGGAGCCTTGACCAAGATATGGAGAACCTGTATGCTTCAAGTCCCACTTCACTGATAAGTTTTACATCCTCCTATAACATTTGATAATAATGAATCATCAAGAAAAAAGTTATGTATGAGATTTCAGGCTCTAAAAAACAGCTATATCATTATCAGTTATTTCATTTCCATTTTAATTCGCACGTTTCTCATCCCACGTCTAAATCATGCCCGGAATCAGATTAAGCAGAGCACACATAAGTTACAACCCAGTCCAGATTGCAACTTTGACATAACTTCACTTGATTGTAATTGAATCTACAACTTGACGTATGTGCTTACAACAATAAGCTTGGAAATGGTCATTGTTAAAATTAAGAAATATGATATTTTGTGTTGTCATGTAGAGTTTTGGTGCCAAGAGGGTCAATTTTTATTTTCCTTCCTTGTTTGAACCTAATTAGTGAGCGTGACTTGAAAAAGACGTGAAATTAGCATGTTTCGCAAAAAAATAAAATAAAAAATAGTGAGTCTCACCTTGTACTTGTGGTATCCATCGGAAGCTACGTCTCCATTGCTCTAGTATCTCCCATCGTAGTACCCGGGAATATTGTTATTGGTCCTGTGCACATAACCCATCTTCAAACCGAAAAAGCACAATAACTATATTACTAATGACGAACAATGAATCAAATAAAATACAAACTGTAGATTAAAACCACATCAGTACTGCACTCACTCAGCAAAGATGAAAGAAATAATATCCCACAATATGCACATAAAAATCATGTTGTTACCTGATCAAACTCAAGGCAAGGGACCCATCCCTTGGCTAGCATGTAATCGATCTCCTTAGCAATGGATTCATCAGTGAGAGGTGGCAAGCAATGATAGCAACGACAGCAGCAACAAGCAACCTCTCTTCTTGACAGATCCTCCAACATCTCTGCAAATGATCAAAATTTGAAATTTTTTTATGTTCTGGCCTAAAACTAACACATACTTTCAGTACCACAATTATATCGGCTCTCTGCTGTTTTTAAGCTATTAAAAATTCATAAACTTGACTTGTTAAGAAAACACAACACCACCACTACCTAACTACAATATCCAACATTAAAATTCCTGGGAGCTCAGAGTTTATGGGAGACTAAAACCAAGCTCTGCCAAATAGATATCATACAACAACAATGCATTTGGAGATAATTGACAGTGCAAGATTGAAACTTGAAATGATAGTTATGAGAATGGATAGTGAAGCAAACTGTGGTTAGGACAAATGACAATAAAGAATGGATAAATCCACAGCATGTTCTCATCCACACTCAATGGCAATGCCAAGTTCATGCTTGTATGACTTTTGAATAAAGAGATCGTCTACTCCAAACAGAATTGTAACAGTCTAAAAGTTGAGAGTTGGTTGTCACCGAAAATGAGCTATTTACTGAAAAGTAATCATGTTTTTTTCAAACCTTTATGTTCCTGGTGCAGATTACGTGCCCTTTCTAATTCATACTTCCGCTTCCAATCAGCTGCCTCAGCTTGAGCAGAAGCCTTCCCTTCAGCTACCCGTCTTAACGCCTTTGCAACAGCTACAAATTAATTTTAAAAAAAATGTAAGAAGCAAGCTACAAAATGAGCTCATGACTAAGAAAACATAATATAGAAAAAATGGTGCCAATACAAGGGACTATATACAGATGCATAATGGCCAGGACAGATACATATAATGGCAGCACAGGAGATACAGGATGCAAGATCATTGTTACAATTTTCACACGAGGTTCAATCACATGGAGATTAATCAATAGCCAATTTCATCATGGAGACCATGGAAAGTCAGTCTATCCAATATTCCTAGTTAATTGAAATATGTTCAGACGCCTAACATTTAGTAAGTATCCTTTTCAACCCTTCAAGGCAATAATAGCATTAAGACATTTCATGATATGTAACCACAGGAAGGAGTAAAGTTAATTTGGATAAAGCTTATCCAAATATAGAGTATCAAAAGCCAATAGATTCTTTATAATACGATATTTTGTTATCAAACAAAACTTAGCACCTTTTAGAATGATATTTATAAAACCTAACCATAAGATTGCAAATACTCCACACTGAAAACATCTGAATGATGCAGGCCATTTCTTACAGCCATGGAGATCCAAGTATAATACATACAAAATAGAAACTATTAATTCAGTATTATGTTGCGTGTATCTAGGCTTCGATCAGATGTTTCGAGGCACATTACCATATAATTTTTCATCCTCTGAAAGATGGCTCGACTGGTCAATACAACACTTATGATGACACTAAGACCAGGTTCGGTCAAAACAATGTCAGAAGCACTGCGAGATGCGTCCGTTGCATCAACAACAGTTATAATAAGCAAGGAAAGATGAAAAAGCATATTCTAAGTAAAAGCACCTAGCAGCAACTACCAACCTCCTCTCATGGACACTAGAACCTAGCTATAACTTGATATCAGAACCATACCAGGGAAAACGCCAACAAAACCATCAGCTTTCTCTGTAAGATCATCAACTGGCAGGGCTGCAATTGACACATCCTTGGTCTGGCCTAATAAAGCAGATGAGGGATACATGTTGATTCCCATCCCAAGACGACGTACAGTTTCCTTTCCTATTGCCAATTGATCACCTGATTGAAGTTGAAAGTGTTAATTGGCACATGAATAAAACACTTAAGACTGAATTACCCATTAAGGAAAGAAAAGAAGAACTGAACGATTCTTTCTTATTGAAGGAACATTTCCTTATTGAAACTTCTGACATTTTTTAATCAACTGTTGCAGAGACCACTGGATGCAAAGGTCAGTCTTGTTTAATATTTGAAATGAATCAAAACCCATTTGGACATGAAACATTTATGGTAGAAAAAACTCTTATTTTGGATGTTTTGGAAATCTTGGTGTTCAAACATTGAAGGCTTAGTTCAAAACAGAGAAGCAGCAAAGAAGAGCAGACAGAGAAAAAAATATTGGATTAGAATTATAACCGTTTTTTCTTCCATAAACATCAGATCATCCCATTAATTACTTCTTTCTTTGAAGCTTATGTGCATCAGTTTCTGGACCATATCAATCACAAAGTTTAAGAGTCTCTGAATGAGTTCCACTCTTTGATTTGAACCTCTATTGTAGTACTCTTTCTTCAATTTGCTAGACAAGCATAGAAAATCCAATAATTTTTCTCTGTCTCTCTGTCCATTTTTGTGGTGGCTAGTAGTGCACACAACAAACCCCAAAAACATGAGATCCAAATGGTGAAGTTTTTTGCCCTGTCTCTTTATGTAATGAGGAGACCCTCTATTCATAGATCCAAACAGTGTTTGACATGATAGCATATCCAAATCCTAAATCAAAAGCATGAAAATGAAATAAAAAAATTATATAATCAGAAATCAATCATACACCCGACCCAAAAAAAATGCAGTCTATAATGGTTTGATTGTTATGATTGGATTTAAAGATGAGGTCTACTTCACAAAAACCAACGAAAAAATAGCCTTAATAGATCAGTTTTGGTTGCTCTAGTTGTGCTTCAATTTTACTTCCATAAAGAACTTACATGTACCTCTTTGTAAGGATTCTCATCATGAAATTTCTTCAAGGAATACCTTACATAGCACCCAGTATGTAGTGCTCTCCCCTCCTGTAATGGCATATAGCTTCTCAGACGATGTGAAGAATTGCAGCTTTCTGCGATACAATGTCTTCAATGAAAAAAGCTAGTGTTGACTTCCAAAATCTTTCACAATAGCAACCTCTTTAAAATTCAGTCCAAAAGATCCACTGGTACTATGATTTTCTGCAAGAATGATGACAATAATGTAAAACCACTTATGATATAAACTCTGAAATCACATATTTTGCTTAGTCTAAAATGAATGAGCTATAATACAAATACTTTACTTCGTAATGGACAGTGTAGAGTATGAAATGCATGTGTGGTTCTTCCAAAATAATTTACTATTTACATGGATAAAAGCAATGACTACTAACCTGTTAGCAAACACAAAATGAGGAAGCTAACAACCATTTTACTTGATGACAACTATGCAACCTGAAAATGTAGAAGAAGCAACAATCAACAGAACAAACATTGAAGAGACTAAACTTATTTTAACCAAACCCATTTACGCTAATCTACAATTGAATTAAAACCCCCTAAATCAATCACTCAATCCAAATTAGAGAGGCAGAATAATCAATCATTCAAACCATAAGAACCTCATTTTAGGGCATTAAGGCTTCATTACACAATCTACAATTCAAACCTCAAAATCAACCTTGATTCACTTCATTTTAGAAGGAAAAAACCCAACTTTTTTTTTTATACTAAAACCATCCTTACTCCATGCACGAAGCATAATGTGATCCACTATGTAATTGAGGGTTTCTAGGAGATTTCAACACTTGTGACTTCAGAAACCCTCTTAATATATCAATATGTAATTGAGGCTCATATCTCATTAATTTACAACCCCATTTAAAATACAGAATGTCACTTATGTAAACTGAGATGCTATATCACAAGACACACACCTGTGATCATTTTAACATTTACCCCAAGGTTCAGGGCCCTATTTATAGTTTCAGCACTGTCATGGCGAGGTGGGTCAAAAAGAGGCATAAGACCAATGAACTGCCATGGACCTTCGAGACTCTTTTTCCTTCCAACTGGAACTTCCCGTTTCATACCAAGACAAAACACCCTGAGGATTAGTATTCAGTAAACAATGGAAGTTATTGAAGGATAAAACTTATTTACCTGGTAAGCTACTGCAAGTGACCGTAGGCATTGATCAGCAAACTTATCAATCACAGCATGAACTATTCGCTCTATATCTGACTTGTTGTGAGCAAGATTCAGAATCTGCAAGACATAATAGTCAGAACAAAGCATGCATAGACCATACAAAATACTTAAATATATAAATGTTTATGAAAAATACCTGCTCAGGAGCACCTTTCTTGACTCGATGCATTTTGCCTTCACTATCTATATAAGTCAAAGCTGTACGCTTGTTGGTAGGATTAAATGGGAGGAAATGGACCTCTTGAATGCCAGCCCATGCCTGTTGGTAGTGTTAATACAGGGAAAAAAGGTTACGCAGATAGGATTGACAGACTCCATTATCAATCAATCTGCAAAGGAAACCTCTTATGCTTCATTATCATCACCATTACTTGCCTCCTTTGGATCTGCTAGCATCCCGACTATAGCTCCCTGCATCAATGAATTACCCATTGCGTCATAGGTATACCATCCTCCATTCAAAATCATTAAAGACATAGCATCCTTGAAAAAAAAATATTTGAACAAACCTGCCGAGCCAAGCGATGAGAAATCAACATAACCATGCAAGCATATTCAGCTGCTACATAGCTACAAAATCAAAATGCCCATCATAACTTTTTTGCTAAATGCACAGTAGATATTAGATGAAGGACGGAGAACTTGTGTAAGAAAAATACTAACCCGTATGTTCCCATCACCCGAGTCGTCACGTAACTGTTTTATAAAACATAATAGTTTTGCAAGCCCAAAATCAGACACCTTAGGATTCCATTGTCGATCTCATAAAATGTTGCTGGACTTTACATCTCGATGGACAACCTTTGGTTCCTTGACATTTTTTTTAGCTATAACAAGAATGGAATGAAACAGTGCATTATTCATATGTTATTAACATTTTAGATTGATACTAAACAGTAATGTAGATAAATAGAAAGTGGGTTTATTCAAGTTGGAACCATGGTCCAAAACTTCTCCAACTCAACCTGTGACCATTTTCGCCTCCTGTCCATCTCATTGACAAGTAGACCACATCTAAAATATTCCTAAAACCAGCTAATCAATCAATTCTTACCAATGATAGACTAACAATGAAGATGCTTTGCGACCAAGTTTCTATACATAAAAAGTTGATGAAGAAGAAGAAGAACAAAAATCCAATCATAGAACAAGCAGCTTCAATCATGCATCCCCACTATTTTTCTGTGTCAGAATCTCAATAACCCACTTCACATGTGCAACTCCTAAAGCCCACTGAACATTTGTGTTAGTAGATCGATCACAGAAACAACACAAAAAAGAAGAAAGAAATCAGAGCAAAAGAGTTTTTGTTACCTCAATCAAAAGAAAGAGGTACTCTTGTCATTCCTGAACAAAGATGAAATTTCAGTAAGTCGAGTACAAAGCTAAACATCTTTAACAGTTAATTGTCATTCTTTCAATCAAAGCTTCGGTTATACTCCTCAATATACATTGGAACTTCAAATGACTATAAAAAAACCCAGTAAAACACTAGGATTCGATCCACTTCATATCTTAAGAATAAACAAAGAAATTCAAGCTCCACTACAGTGAATGAAATCCATAAAAAAAAACCCTAGATCTTCAAACAGTGAATGAAATCCATAAAAAAAAAACATAATTTTTTTCTTAATCCATCAAAAAGAACCCAAAAAGAAGAAGAAGTAAACCCCATCTATCAAAAGAAGAAGCTAACCTTGTTGTTGCTAACCCTGCAAGAGCCACTAATTTCAAACCCCACAGAGAGGACAAAACTCAAACACCAAGCAATCATATCGACCTGAAAAGGAGAGCGAGAGCACGTACGGTGAAGAGTAGAACACGTTGGAGAGGGAGAAACAGAACGGAGAGGGAGAGCGATCAGAGAGGGACATCAGAACGGAAAGGGAGAGGGAGAGCCATCGGAGAGGGAGAGGGAGGGCGATCGGAGAGGGAGAGCAGATTGCAGAGGGAGAATGAGATATAAATCGAGAAGGAGAGTGGGATTTGAGCGGGATTCTTCTTCCTTCCTTCCTTCTTCTTTGTTTTGCTTTTATTTTATTTTTTCGATTCGAGCGGGATAGTTGGCGCCCAGCGAATTGCAACTCCCGCGTTCATAGCATTTCACTTAGCGCACACTGTTTACAATTGTTTATACACTGTTTCAATAGCATTTTATAGCGGTTGTGTAAAAACCGCTATTCTCAAAAGCTATAAATGCTCATTTTTGTTGTAGTGATACTTCACTACATGCTTGAGGAACAATTGCGTCGTATTTTCGGTTGTGGAAGTCAGTCCGGTCGGCACAAAGGTCACATACTTTGAGAATCGGTCAACAACTACAAGGATACACTTGAAATCCTCCACTTTTGGTAACCCATTAATGAAGTCCATGGAAACACTTTCCCAAGGACGAGTCGGAACAGGCAAGGGCTCTAGAAAGCCTACTGATCGATCTCTTTCAACCTTATCTTGCTGGCAAATAAGACATGTTCAAACATAGTCCATTACATCCTCCTGTATCTGCGGTCAATAGTACCCCTTTCTAGCAATGCAAGTGTTCGTCTCCAACCTGGATGTCCCGCCCAATGGATGTCATGGCATTCGATAAAAAGTTCTTTCCTCAAACCAGAGGTTCTTGGAACATAGAGGTGATTACCAGTTGTGAGTATTGCTCCATCTTTTATCCAGAACCGTCGAGTTTTGCCTTGTTTGATCAACTCAATAATCGCCTTCGCTTGTGGGTCTGTCTGTAGGCCTGCTTTGATCTTCTCCAAGATGGTGTGACTCGGATCGGTATGGGTTAGCACTGCAAGGTCTGGCCTTCTACTGAGTACATCAGCTACATTGTTAGTGCGCCATGACTTGTATTCCAATACTAAGTCGAATTCTGCTAATTTTCCTGCCATCGAGATTGCTTGGAGGTTAGCATTTTCTGAGTGAGGAAATGACTTACTACAACATTATCCGTTTTAACAAGGACTTGAGATCCCAAAAGGTAGTGTCTCCACACCCGTAAACAATGTACAATGGCTAGCAATTCCTTTTCCTGAGCTAAGTAACGTGACTTTGTATCATTCAACTTTCGACTCTCATATGCTACCGGGTGATCATCTTGAAGCAAAACTCCCCCTAAGGCATGATCAGCTGCACCTGTTTGTACTTCAAAGGGCTTGGTGATGTCTGGCAAGGCCAATACTGGATCTTTCATCACGACCAGTTTCAAGTCTTGGAATGAAGCTTCACACTGCCTATCCCATTCCCATGTTCAGTCTTGTTTCAACAAATTTGTCAGTGCAACAACTCTCTTAGAGTAGTCCCTTATGAAGCGACGATAATAGTTTGTGAGTCCAAGGAAAGAAAGTAGTTGAGACACGTTTTTAGGAGTGTTCCAATCATGGATTGCCTTGACTTTCTCCATGTCCATCTGAATCTTGTCATTGCCAATAACATGACCCAAGAAATTGATCTGGGTCTGGCTGAATGCGCACTTCTCCTTCTTGACAAAGAGTTGATTATCCCTAAAGATTTGGAACACTTCTCGCAAATGATGTAGGTGTTCTTCTATAGTCCCACTATAAACCACAATATCATCAAGATAGACAACCACAGACTTGTCCAGAAGGTGATGGAATAGGCCATTCATAAGGGTGCAAAACGTAGCTGGAACATTGGTCAAGCCGAAGGGCATTACTTGGAACTCATATGACCCATATCTAGTAGAACAAGCAGTTTTGGGTTCGTCGCCAGCAGCAATGCGGACCTGATGGTAACCTGATCTCAAGTTGAGTTTTGTGAAGTATCTGGCGGATCCAAGTTAGTCGAATAAGTCTGCAATGAGCGATAGCGGATATTTGTTCTTTATAGTGACTTTGTTCAAGGCTTTATAGTCAACACAAAGGCGAAGACTGCCATCATGTTTCCGCTGAAAAAGAACAGGTGCTCCATAAGGTGTTTTAGAGGGCTGAATGAATCTCGACTCCAACAAGCCATCTAGTTGTTTTCTCAATTCGGTCAACTCTGGAGGGCTCATGCGATATGGACTACGTGCGGATGGCTTGGCACCAGGCACTAACTCAATTTCGTGATCAATGAGCCTTTTGGGAGGTAAATTCTTTGCCAATTCATTCGGCATCACTTCGCTGAAGTCAGCAATAAGTTGGGCAACTTCCTCGAGGATTTTGCTAGTATCATTTTCCATCTCTAGCTTTGCCACAGCTAAGTATGTATCTTCTCCTTTGGCCAAGCCTCTTTTGACTTGGAGCGCCAACAATATTCTATCATGAGTTGTGGTCGAATTGAGGTTGGTACAATGCGTAGTCTAGGTCCGAAAAAGCCCAAGGAATCCATGAAAGGTAGTGGTCCTGCTGCAGCTCCTCGAAAAAATTCTTGGCCAAGAATCACCTTAAAATCATCAAGTGGGACGGCCAAGAAGTTTGATCTTCCTTCCCATGGACCAACCTGTAGTGGCACAACTCTAGCCATACCATTAATAGAGATTGCCTCAGAGTTGACAACTTTCAATTTACCCACATCTCTTTCTAAGTTCAGACTCACACGTCTAGCTTCCTCTGGGGCAATAAAATTGTTCGTCGCTCCTGAATCCAACAATGTTTGGGAAGAGAACCCATTGATAGTGATGTCGATGTATTGTAAAGCCTTCTTGTGTGGGTGCTCATACATTTCTCCTTTGACATCATTGAGCTTGCGTAGAGCTCCCATCTGGGAGGTCTCACTGTTGGTGGGGTTCGAGCTCGATACGGTCGAGTTAGAAGGTTCTGTTTGAAGCAAGGACATCTATGAGTGTAGGGCTAGTTTGGATGGACATTTGCCTGTTGGGTGATCCCTGCTATTGCAAAGAATGCATGGGGCAGGTGCAGATGGTCTCCACTGCCCAGAGTAGTTTTGCCCTCCTTTGTTTTTGTAATTTGAGTTGCTAGGGCTGGCATTCCAATTTTTGTTGGAACTCTAATTCTGGTTGGATGACCGAGAATTGTAGTTTCCTCGGTTCTTATTTGAGTTTCCTCAGTTTTGGTGAGGTGATCGAGCATTCGACCCTGAGCTCAAATTGGTACTGTCAGTTCTAGCTGTGGAGTGATTGAGCGAAGTGGATCCAGCCATGGGCATATAATCGCTAAACCTTTCTGCTGCTGCAATAGCACTTATAATATCTGTCACCTTCTGCCTTTGTAATTCTGCTTGCAGAAGCGGCTGAGCTTGTTCCATGAAACAAAAAACTTTGTCCTTCTCAGACATGTCTCAAATATCTAGCAAGCAAGTTGAAAACTGCCTGACATAGTCTCGAATATTGCCTGTCTGTTTGATGGTGTAAAACTTCCTCCTTGCTAAGAAATCAGTATTCTCAGGCAAGAAATGATTTCTGAGTTCCTTTTTGAGGTCTGCCCAAGTTCTAATAAGGATGCGACCTACTTCCATATCTGCATATTTGGTTCTCCACCATAGTTTCGCATCACCTGCTACGTACATGGTCGCCATGGTGACCTTGGCTTCTTCTGAATCGAGGTTCACTGCGCGAAAATATTGTTCCAGATCAAACAAGAAGTTCTCTAGCTCCTTCCCATCTCGTACCCCAGCGTATGACTTTGGCTCAGGCACTTTCATCCTAGGGTGATCAGTCGTCCTTGTGGCCTTGGTCAGCAAGCCAACCCTTGCAAATAAGTCCTCCAACTGTAATTGGAAGTCACTCATCACCTGAGCTGTGGGGTGAGGCGACTCTTCCATAGCAACTGTTCTTCCCTCTAAATTGTCGACGTGCTCAGCCAGCGAATCCACTCTGTCTGCCAAGTGAAAGAGTCCATCAAGGTGACTGATATGTTCTCCCAAACAGCTCAACTGGTCCATTCTGGTTTCTAGTGTTTGCATTCGACTAGCCTGTCGTTCCTCCATAGCGCCAAGGCACTCACTTAGTTCCTGCATCCTGGTTTGCATTCAACAAGCTCTGGCTCTGATACTAACTATCACGAACTAGCAATCCGTGCGGCACTAGCTATCCAATTCACTAGTAAGCCTATGAGTAGTTACTTTGACGGGCACAAATATTAACTTGAGAATGCACAATATCAGTCTGTAAACAATATAACAATGCACAATAGTCAGCAAAAGCTTTCATTAACATTCAATAGATTACAATGGGGAGGAACGTTCGGAAGGACGTTGCTCAAGACTAGTTCGATGCTATCGATCGATGGAAATACAAGTTTGAAGTTGAAAAACAATGCAAAGAAAACAATAAAAATGCTAGCGGTTTAGTCTGGCCCGACTATGCAATGGAAGCAACACGTCCTCACAGTCAAGAGCTCAAACCTTCCCCCTATAATATAGATGCTAAGCATTTGGGCACTTTTCAAAAGGGAACATTGAGTTTTGAGACCATTAGGAAAGTCTTGAAAGGCCTCTGACCTTGATTTATCGTACCAACGGTACTAGTCCTGACAGCGTGCTTTGAGGTGCATTAGATCCAATATGTAAGAATGAAAATGGTGAAGCGGAATCACCGAGAACGATGTTGGTCTAGGACCCAATTTATTGAATTCATATTCTGGATACCCCAGCTCTAGAGGCACTACGATCTTGCATTTTGTGAAATTGTTTGTGAGATGAATGTATTTGCAGGTCAAAGAACTAATAGAGAAGTAGAGCGAACACATGTATATCTGGATCAATCAAGATTCAACAAAAAGTGTAATGCAAATGATCCGATCAAGTCATCTTACATAGATCAATATTCTTAGCATATATGATGTATGTTTTAACATGCATTCACCCACCCGTATTTGGCATACATCTAAACCTAAGACAATGTAGCAGAATGCTACTAAGAAATTAAGTCGCCACATCATCTGTTCCTCTCAACAAATAGAAAAGTTTGATGTCAGGAATGATGATTATATAAAAAATCAGTCATAATGCTTAAAGACAAACTTCCTGAGCAAATCTTGCAAGACTGAAATCTTTCCTGATGTAATAATATGAAAAATTGCCAAACCCGGTCATCCATACATATGCAGCAATAAAGACTCGGATGGCATTATAAATTTCTGTTGCAGCAAAGTAGTGGTACATTAAAAACAACACCTTGAGAAACGAAGACAGAAGAACTAAGACACCATTCACACTGCATAATGCAAGCCAAGCGAGCAGCCACAACCCTCCTGCAAAAGCTCTTAAAATATTTTGATTCTTGCAAATCCTTAAGTTCAGACATGACCACAGGAAGCTAATAGACATAGAACTGTATCATTTGCTTCTATGCTCATTTACTCACAGGGCATGAGTTCCTACCTAATCATAGTGAGATCCAAGAGTATATTATGATACCAACATAATTTTTCTCCAGAAATTAACACTTCTGTATTATCATTATTATTATTCAGTAAAGAACCTTCATGAGCGAGATTCAGCACATTGTTAACTCACACCTGCATCCATCCTTTCCATTCTTCAGTTTGATGTTTGTTGAGATAAAGTATGGGTTTCCCCGAGAATGAGGACAATAAGTATAAGCAACTTGAAATCTTCAGACTAAGTGCATCCTAAGCAACTAAAAATCTTCATACTAACTTCAAAACCACCAAATTTCACAAGTTATTAAAAAAAAAACTCATCTCTCTGTCATTTCATCAAACAAACAACATGCAAAATTAAGAAACTAAAAAAAAAGCTCAAAATAAACGTTACCTTCCACGGTCTTGCTGGTTTCATGGATGGTGTAGAACTCCAAGTCCTTCTTCACTCCTGGTTTCGTCTTCGCCATGGGTTTCAGATGCTTCAAAGTAGGGTGTTTTGAAATGAGATTTTGAGCTCAATCTGAAGCTCTTGGAATGGTGGAGCCGAATATTTAGAGAAAACCCAAAGGGTTGGGGAATCTTTGGTCGACTTTGGTGGAAATGGGGTGGAGAAAACCTAGATTTTTGGGGAGAAGAATCGAGAAAGGGACCTTATGTGGGGATGCGAGCATGAAGAGTCAATCTGCCACATCTCTCTCGGTCTTCTCTTTGTTGCGAGAGAGCTTCGGTCTCTTCTCTGTGTGGAGATGGATTTGGGGAGAGGGAGGGAACAATCTCCCTCTTTAGTTTCCCCCAAATTCAGATTTCCCGTTTTTTTTTTGAAACCAAGGTCGAGGGCACGTGCGAGGGAGCCTCCCTCGCCCATTTGCTCGACAGGTAGAATTAGGGATGTAGAAATTGATTCCATTCCAGTTCCAACCGATTTGGGACCAGGACAAAAATACTATAAACCGATTAATCCTGGTCTGAACCGGATCGAACCGGCTCAGGATCGTGATTCTTGCCCACCCCTAGATTTTTTGTTTTTTTATTTATTCAAAAACTATCTTAGAAGATGAAGTGACTTGTATTTATTTGTAAAATTGTTTATTTATTAAATATATTTTTTGGGAGGGGGGAGGAGGTAATTACATGATGGAGTGACCATATTGTCATTTTCAATATATTTCTTTTTACATTAATTTTAGGGAAATGACAATCAAGTAGAGATGACTTTTGGACTGAAACTATTATCGATGATGCATTATACACCAATGGTAGCCTGGTTAGTTGACTAAGGCTTTGGTGATTTAACCCCCACGTCTTGGGTTTGATATCCACCAGCAACACGCTTGCCCTTCAAAAAAAATAAAAATAAATGACGCATTATACCGCAACCCACATATTGTAGTTCCACCAACATTCTATGTGAATGTATCGAAGTTTGACTTCTTGAGATACATCTAGTCAAGCTTGAGTTGTTGAAAAATCCAACTCATATATATTTTTTTATCTGATGTAAAAAGAAATAAATTTATCTGAAAATAACCCAAATTTTAAAATAGGGTCCATTGATAGGTGGACTTAATGCCAAAATGAACATAAACTTTAACGTTAGACATCTCGACATGCATTTTCCCATTGTGCAAGTTTAGCTTATTATTATTATTATTATTATTATTATTATTATTATTATTATTATTATTATTATTATTATTATTATTATTATTATTATATTTTACCTTAGAATATGTGTTTCAAGGCTTGAAAACCCATTATTTTATAGTAAATAGACCACTTAATAGTTTTTTGTGCACTGAAGGGCGGAACAAACATAGCTCTTACATAAAAACAAAAATTGGGATTTACCCAAGTATGATTTTTTTGTAATGGTCCCATTGACTGCCACTCTATGGTGGCCAATGAAAAATACTAATTTTTGTCCTAGTAATGATACAATTTTTTCTTCTTCTAATCACCATCCCCTCAATGGAGGTTGATACAAAAGCAAAGAGACTACATAATATCTAGGAAAGATAACATGGGGGTGCTAAAGGGCCTATTACGATTTGGCGCGTACTGGAGAAATGTTAGTTTTTTTTTATTTTTGGTTAGAAACTTAGCATAAATATTAAACAATATTACAAAGTGTATATTCTGCATTAGAAGACAACATGTGAGCTTCAGAGTTAAGTTCTCTAGGAATAAAATTATAAGACCAACTAGAAAGATTGGACAAAAGTGACTTGATGCTAAAGACTATGGGTCGCCACATCCGGCGAAGATATGTTTGCACATCCCCCAAGTCAAAATGCAAAATGGGATGTAAAACACCAAAGTCACCTAAAATCAGGCCTGATGGCCCATGGTGTGCCTGGACCTTCAGCAGAGCGGCTTCGACAACAAAGTATCCTACCATAGTACTGTCAAAAACTCGACCTGGAATCATGTCTGCTATGATAGCCCGAGTCCTACCAAAAGCGTCCACTGCAATAACTCCAAAAGCTCCCTACTGCATAGATGCAAAAATATAGGCATCATAAGTAACCAAAAAAATCTCAGGCGTAAGAGATGTGGGGATGGTCCTAGAGTTCCTGTAAAGAGTGTTCAATCTGTGACTTCTAACTACCAAGAGTTGTTGATGAATGAGTTGTAACCTGGAATCTTGGGAGTCTGTAAAAGGTGAGTGGGGGGTGTTCTGGTCAGGTGGTCTGGGTTGAAGTGGAGTTGCTATAGCAACCGAAGCTAGCACTTGGTAAAGGGATGCAGCGTTAGGCTGGTTAGTCGAGATGGAAGTGGGAGTTCGAAACCATTGGTTAAACCAAGCCTTCCAAGCGCAGTTGGCCGAGCGGATAAATTGTGGAATGGGGAAAATTTCTTTGTGGAAGATGATTGAGTTGCGGGACTGCCAAATGGAAAAAAATGACCGCAGTAAATTGAGAGAGCATTTCCTCTCGTGCTAGGGGGTGTGCGGTGGTGGAGTACCATATGAATTGAAAAGATGCCTGAGTGTTTTGAAGTGGGAGATTGATAACATTCCAATTAATAGGGATAGGGGAGAGAAGCCAAAGCTTTTGGACCATAGGGCAAAGGAAAAAGAGGTGATTGTAGACCTCTTGATGTTGTCGACAATAAACACAGTAGTCCTCAATAGGCAAGTGGATGCGTGTGAGATTAGTTATGGTTGAAAGAATATTCTGGAAAAATTTCCACAGGAGAAGAAGCGCAGTTGTTGGGGCTTTGATCCTCCATAATTCCAGGAGAATATTAGGGGGTAGTTGGCCTCCACATTGGTTGGACGTGGAGGGTTCCGATTCATCAAGGAGAAAAGCTTTAGTTGCACTTTTGACTCCTCTCTTGTCAAACTTCCAGATTAACATGTCCTTATTTAAGGTGCGACGTAAGACAATGTCAATGATATCTCTGACAACCAGGGGAGGGAAGAGGGTGGAGAGAAGGTCGACATTCTAGTTTGGGTCTCGCCCATCCTGGTCGATCCATAGATCCCTGACTGTGCTTAGGGAGACAACTAATGGCTGTTGAGAGTGACCCTCAGCCAGCACTAGGTTGGGTTTCACCCAATAGTCATTCCAAATATGAGTCTCCCGGCCAGATCTGATTTGCCAAAAGATATGGTTGCTCATTTTTGAAAGGGCGGAGAGATTTCCTCTCAAGGCAAAGGAAGCTGACGCGTGCTTTTTGGAGAGTTGAAAAACACTTTTGTCGCGGAAGTATAATGCTTTCAACTGCATATTACACGGGGTATGTGTATTTGCTATGACATGCCACATGCCTTATGTTTTCAAGGCAAAATTCTTGATACACGCATTGGGAATATTTAGACCACCTAGAGGCCGTGGGAGCGTAATTCTGTCTCAAGTGCAAAGGTGTCTAGATTTGCTCTCATCTGTTCCATTCCACCAAAAATTTCTTGCCAATGTATCAATTCGGGTGGTAACCCATCGGAGGAGAAGATGTGTTTGCATAATATACACCGGGATTGAGTGAAGGATAGATTTGATCATGATATTAATCCACACATTTCATAAAGAAAATTGGGCTAAGCGCTTAGTCAAAATTTCAACTAAAATGTAATTCATGGATAAGTTGGTGTGGACTCAGGATCAGTGTTGAGGCCTTTAAACTCTAAAGTGATTGAGAGCCAATTGGTGTGGCTATCTCATTTCTCCTTTTTAGCCTTAAATTTTGACTTAAAATCTCAACGCGTTAACGACTTTCTCGCCCCTTCCCTCGCTCACTTTTCACCTTCTCCCGAACAAAAACTTAATTCGCCAATCTCTCTGGATCAGCCCTTCTTCAAGATTTGAACTTTCTTTAACAGAATTATTTGTGATCCATTGCCCCATCCCTTCCAAATTGCAAAATCTCAACTTTCACCCACTTCCCCACTGAAATTTCTTCACCCCCATTTGTCCACAACACACCTTTATCAAGATTAAAGCACTTTACAGTCGAAATTCTGGATACCCATTGATCAAAATCATGTCTAGAACAAAACCCATTCTCAGATTCATCAGTTTCACTTTAACTCTCTTGCTTTTACTGGGTTTCTTCATCACTGTCATGGGTTCTAAGACTGTGATGGATGACAATGGTGGAGATGATGATTTGGAGGGGTTTGAGGAACTATTAGCAGTGGATGAAGAGGAAGAGAAGCAACACGAAGGGGTACAGGTGAAGTCATCTGAAGCTGAGGCTCTGACCAAAGCTCAGAGAATTGTCCACCAACTTAACAATGAAAATACTAAGAGAGTTATTGATAGTAATGAGTTTGTTCTAGTTCTGGGGTATGCTCCATGGTGTCCTAGAAGTGCAGAGATGATGCCTCACTTTGCAGAAGCCGCAGTGGCTCTTAAGGGGATGGGGAGTCCTCGCAAAGCTTGATGCGGGACGATACCCGAAAGCGGCGTCTGCTCTGGCAATTAAAGGGTTCCCTACTTTGCTTCTCTTTGTTAATGGGAGCTCTCAAATGTATAGTGGCGGGTTTACTGCGTAAGTTGTTTGATTTAAGTGTTCTGGTTTTTGTTTAAATTGCAAGAAAATAAGCAGAATTCAACATGATTTTTAATTGTTGGATTTTGTTAATCAGAGAGGATATAATCATTTGGGCTAGAAAGAAGACTGGTGTACCCAGTATCAGATTAAACACTGTTGCTGAGGCTGAGGATTTCATGGCAAAGTACAAGATCTTTGTTATTGGTCTCTTTGAGAGATGTGAGGTATGAAATCTTTGCTTAAAATGAATTACTTATTTTTGTTACTAATGACAAGTATATGTTTAGGGTTACTTTATGTGGTCAAGAAGTGTTTCATCAATAAGAAATTCATATGCATTGATTTTGAAAGTATTACTGACCATTGAGAAGAAAATGTATCCCACTCCTTTTGGTGTTGCCTATGTGGAACATTTGCTCATACCATTTTGTCTTCATTTGATATGAAAACATTGGTTATGGTGGATTAAGTAGCTAGTAAGGAATATCAAGCAATATGAATTGGGTGATCCTTTAGATTTTGCGCTCTTCTTGCAGTTTTAACTTATTTTGTTAGTCAATGCCAGTCTAATCCATTAGGAAGACAATGTGTCATTATTTCTAAAACAATTAAAACACCTAATGGATAAGATGAATCCAAGATATTGAAAGAGATATTATGTATTATAAAGATATTGAAAAATGACAACTGGAGGTGAAAGACTAAATCCATGCACGAAACAGAGAACTAAAGTACTAAAAGTTAAAAGAAATTAGTGGACGGGTATGGTATGGGATCACATCAGTCATTTGATCTGGATTCATGAAAATGAAATTTTTTAGCTAAAAGCCTAAAACCATAGATACTTTTTTGCTGTAACTTGAAAAAGAGAAGAGCGGTTCTCACCATTTATGTATTTTAGAAGTTGGTATGTTGCTCTTTTTGGTCAGGACAAACAGTGACTTGGCGAGCTAAGCGGAATGAGAACCCCCTTTAGAATATAAACTATTTTCAGTTACCATAGAAAGTTTTACCAAGGGGTAGTATCATATAATACTGAAAAACATCCATGACCAAAATCTTCAAGTAGCAAAATTGTGATGTCACAACCATGAAAGGATATTCAAACAGGAAAGTAGGAACCCTGCAACTATGATTCAATCAATGAGGCAGCAAATTTCTTTTCATGAATAAGCAGAACTAGGTTACTAGAAACCTGAAAAAAGTATTGGACATGTGGGGATTGCATGCTTGAGAAGTGTGGTGTTCCAAAAAATTCTAACAGGTCTTTTATGAGGCATTAAGGGACTATTAGTTAGTAATGCCTTCCAGTGTTTTAGTGAAATAATCTTGCTGGCTATGTATGCCATCCTTGGGATGGATGATGAGTGACTTCAGTCATATCTGAGAGTATTCAATATTCTGCTTCTCCATGTTTCAACCATTTTTATATTTTGATATTTGCATCTTTTTTTAATTTTATTTTCTGTCATCATGGTTTCTTGAGAAACACCTTTTTTTTCAGGAAAGCCACTCTAAAGAATTTAGAGGAGCAGCGATCACTGACAATGAAATCCAGTTTGCTGAAACTAGCAAGACTGAAGTCGCTAAAGTTCTTTTTCCGGATGTTAAAACTGAAAATATGTTCCTTGGCCTTGTCAAAAGCGAGCCGGAAGGATACATGAAATTTGGTAAGTAGTTGATCCAATAGCAGTTTTGCTAATTATCATTTCTAAGGTGTCTATCAGTGCTTTTCACTTCAAATGTCTCGAACGTATTTCCAACGGAAATTCAGTAGGAGCCTTTGCTACTAAATCAGTTGATCTCAATCTCAATTTCTGTCTTTACCATGGCTCAGAAAATGTGCCTTGTCATACAATTTGTTTAATAGTTTGTTTTCAGTTACCACTATTGGCATGTACTATTTTTGTATGCTCTTACATCATTATGCCTTTAGTCATTTAACCCACACAAAAATAGCTTTACATTATGGTCTCACACTCAATTTTTAAAGGGCGATTAGATGGAACTGGCCATACAGTTAGCTTATATATATCCTTCATTTGTCCTGGTGATGAGTGTAGTGTAATCAATTGCTTTAGAAGTTATAATAAAATTAGCGTCCTCCCTCGTCTCTCTCAACTCTCCTTCCCTAACTCATTCTTCCCAATTCTTGTGTTGCTACCCTAATAGTCAATAGCAATAGCTTTGGTATATAAATTTCTAAGTTAAGCATGTTGTAAAGTAATACAACTCTGTAATATATTTGAAATTCCTCGAATCAGGATTAGTTCTCTAAAATATTTGTGCATGGATATATATCTCTTTCACTTATATGTTAGTGTTATTTTATTCAAGTTACCACCTTGCATCACTTCTTTTTTATTTTGGTTCCGTGATTGTCTGTTTATAGAATGCAGAAAATGGTTGTCCTTTAAGTTGTAAACTAAGTTCACAACCCTGCAAGTCTAGGATGTTAAGTAAAAAAAAGGTCCATCTGCGATGTCCTTGAATAAACATTGTTTCTTTTTGAGAATAAAACCTTTCTTGATACTAATGTATTTTGATGTACTATAACGATGTTGTAATTTGGTTCACTGAGATCTATACTATAGTTGTGTCGATTTCTTCTTTAATTTTTTTGTTTGTTTCAAGATCTTCAGTTAGGTCTTTATTTCAAATAGATCTGGTTACTAATAATAAATTTGGTTCTGCAGAGGATGCCTTTGAAAATGACAAGATGTTGGAGTTTCTGAAATATAACAAGTTTCCACTCGTTACTGTGCTGACTGAGCTCAATTCTGTCCGAGTATACTCCAGCCCTATAAAACTCCAGGTAGACAATAATCTCTTGAAGTTATTTATATTATTGTTGTTGATGTTAATTTTTTTTTGTCCATTATTTGCTCTATATTCCTGAAAATTTACAGTTTCTTTCATAGCTTCAGTTTTGCCCCTCCCAAAACTGAGTAGTTGGACATGATGCACATTTTTTTCAGAATTAGAAAGGACATAACAGAATTTTGGGGTGGTTAGGCACAGGTTAAAAAAGTGTATTAATATTGACCCCCTGTGTGCCAACACAAGGGACTTATGTTTGGCCTTTGAAAACGGAATAGACAAGAAACCTTCTTGGTAGCAACCACCACATCAATAGAACAAGGTTCCCTCTGCAACTGGTCCACAGTAAGTGCTAAGTAGGTTCATTACTGGCTGGCCCTGGTCCGAAAAATCCACTCAAAGTAATCCCTTATCTCATATAGGATATGCTAACTGGATGGGAATCAAAGTGGGGGACCTCTCTACTACTTCCTCTCCACCAAGGATGCACGACACGACGATTTGGCAATTTCCAAAAAATTAGGACTTGGCGACACGGTCAAACTTTAAATTTTATTTATTTTATTTATAACTCATATGAACATAAACAATAATAATGAACAATCCAAACATATCAATAAACATTCATTCATTCAAATGCATCATAATTCATAAATCATAAGCAACGTGATTTCATTAATTTGAGAATGTAAATTGATAATTTCTTTAACTCACCAGCTAGGCTGTTACATCTCTTCATCAACCGGCGGACCAACCGTCACATTCCCTTCATTCAATACCCCAGCCTCTAGCTCAAGTTCATCAAGAGAAAGACTAGCAATCTCAAGCATGCCAGCAACATCCATATCCAACGAATCAATAGTATCTCCTCCAAAATCCCACATCCTTGTCTCACCTTCTTTGAATTCTTCTTTTCATCTTGACAAAAGACGGAGGTTAGAATGTACATATACCAAATCTTCAGCTTGTTGTGGGGTCATTTGATTCCTATTCAGTGAGTGATGTTGTTATACATGCTTCAATTCCTCTCACAACACGAAGAAGAGCAAGGTTGTCCGAGTAACTTCAAAGCTAAAGTCTAGAGTAATGGTGCAAAAGCGCCATGAGAAACCCATTTGACGTAAGGGTCTAGGTATGCTCTATTTTGTAAAACATAGCTTTTTCCAACCTCACCCAACCCCACTGAAAAATCAGCAAACTCCATCGTAATAATTCTTTTTTCCTCAACATTTGGAAAGTATCTCTTCAAACATTTATCCATTTCCTTTGAAATCTCAACATCTTTGTATTGCAAAACACGATTAGGAGACCCTTTAATCCATTTTCTGCTATATTAACTATATATAAGCAATGACAATCACAAATTAATATTATAAACATAAGTACATAATTATAACCCATAAGTTCTAGGCTAGACTAAGTAGAATAAAAACAATGTAAATCTTCAGTTATCTTGGATTTAAGGAATGTGCTAAACAATGCAGTGGTGTGTTGCTTTTCTCCCATTGATCAACTAGTATATGGTGCACTACTAAATATAAGTCTGACTCCTCATTATCTGCCTTTCCTTCATGGTGATGTATAATTTGCTTCACTTTCTCAATCATAACATCCCACATCTCATACACCAAGTGAAGACAAGGCTCATCTGTATTAGCCCTCCACAACATTGAATAAATAGGCTTCGTGAAACAAAGTATATAGTTCACTTTGTCCCACCACAAGTCATCCAATAATTTTTCTTTAACAAGCCGTGTTTTGTCAACATTCCACTGATCGCCAATCACCATATTTTGGAGGCTACTTTTAACATCTTTCAACCTTTTAAATATAATTATGCTTGAAGCAAAGCGTTTATGGAAAACAACTTCAAGCTTGAATGCTCATTGAACATGTGCAACCTTCATGGAATGGTTCTTGATAAAGTTCTTGATGTGCACCCTATCCCCAACAATATCAATAATCCAACTACACTCACTGTAGGCCTTTTCATTTGCATGCGCGTTTTTTGGAGCACATATTTTATTCAAGGCAAGGTTGAGACTGTGGACTACACAAGGTGTCCAAAACACCTCACAGCATTGGCTGTCAACAAGTAAACCTGCAGCCTTGCAAACTTGAGCATTGTCTGTTATGCCTTTGATCACATTACTAGGCCCAATCTCACGTACGACTTCCTTGATCAAACCAACAATGAAGAACTTGTCTTTGAATTCCTTTTCACAATTCACAGCCTTCAAGAATATTGGACCATCCTCATTAATCATTACGAAATTAATGATAGGTCTCCTTTGAGCATCAGTCCACCCATCACAATCAATGGTTGCTCGTTTGGTAACCCATGTGAACCTTGTTACCTCCAACAACCTCTGAATGTTACCCCTTTCATTTTGAAGCAATGTCGTCCTTAATGCATTGGACCCAGGTGGCTTGTAACTACTAATGAACTTCACTTTTTCACTTTATTCGTTGCAAAGTTGAATGCCTCCTTATAGTACGAGTTCTTTACAAGGTTGAATGGCAATGCAACTAAGTAGAACATTCTTGCAAAAGCATCCAACTCTTATCACTCACTCATATTGAAAGCATTCACAATTGGATTATTTTTGGCTCGCATTTTCCTTGGATCATTGTATAGAAATGATAGACTAACCTCACTACTTGAACTTGGGTGACTACCTTGATTTGAGGCTATTGGAGGAGGTAAAAGAACATTTCGCATCCTTGAACCTTCCACTCTCAATGCAGCTTTTTCAACAAGCTGTTGCAACTCTTTACATTGTTGGGGGGAGATTTTGGCACAAATAGCTATCCCACGGCATGCTACCTTCAATAATTTCAATCTAACTGTAACTTTTTGTTTGGAGCAATGAATTTTTTTTTTCTTAATGTTTCTTTCAGGCCAAATGAGTGGAGATGATAATGCTCCTTTTTAGATGTATATGACGAGAATAAAAATAGCAAATAAATGTGGGAAAATCTTAGGTGGCGGTGTAACTTTTGTCTGAAAAAATATATGGGATCCCATACTAGATGGAAGGACTTGTTAAGATAGCATGCCGTGGGATAGCAATTTGTGCCAAAATCTCCCCCAACAATGTGGAGAGTTGCAACAACTTGTTGAGGAAACTGCATTGAGAGTGGAAGGTTCAAGGATGTGAAATGTTATTTTACTTCCTTCAATGACCTCAAGTCAAGGTAGTCACCCGGGTTCAAGTAGTGGGGTTAGACCATCATTTCCATGCAATGATCTGAGGAAAAACAAAGCCACAAATAATCCAATTGCGAATGTTTTCGATATGAGTGAGCGATAAGAGTTGGATGCTTTGATTGCAAGAATGTTCTACTTAGTTGCATCGCCATGCGACCTTGCAAAGAACCCATACTATCAGGAAGCTTTCAACTTTGCATTGATAAAACAAAGTTCATTAGTGGTTACAAGCTACCTGGGTACAATGCATTAATGACGACATTGCTTCAAAATAAAATGGTTAACATTCAGAGGTTGTTGGAGGAAATAAGGTTCACATGGGTTATCAAAGGAGCAACTATTGTTTGTGATGGGTGGACCGATGCTCAAAAGAAGTGTCTTATTAATTTCATAGTGAATTAGTGATTAATGAGGGTGGTCCAATATTCTTGAAGGCTGTGACTTATTAAAGAGAGTTCAAAGACAAATTCTTCATTGATAGTTTGATCAAGGAAGTCATACGTGAGGTTGGGTCTAGTAATGTGGTCCAAGTCATAATAGATAATGCTCCAGTTTGCAAGGCTGCAAGTTTACTTGTTGAGAGCCAATACCGTGAGGTAATTTGGACACCATGTGTAGTCCACATTCTCAATCTTGTCTTGAAAAACATATGTGCTCCAAAGAACACACCTACAATAAATGGATTATTGATATTGTTGGGGATGGGGTGCAAATCATGAACCATTCCATGAGATTGCACATGTTCAATGAGCATTCAAGCTTGAAGTTGTTTTCCATACACGCTTTACTTCAAGCATAATTATGCTCAAACGGTTGAAAAACATTAAAAGTAGCCTCCAAAGTATGGTGATTGGCAATCATGGGATTCCTATAGGGAAGATGATGTTGACAAAGCATGGCTTGTTAAAGGAAAATTATTGGATGATTTGTGGTGGGACAAAGTGGATTACATACATCATTTCACAGAGCCTATTTATTCAATGTTGCGGAGGGCTGTAGAGTTGAGCCTTGTCTTCACTTGGTATATGAGATGTGGGATGTTATGAATGAGAAAGTGAAGCAAGTTATTTATCGCCATGATGGAAAGACAAATAAGAGGAGTCAAACTTTTATTTAGTGGTGCATCATATACTGATTGATCGATGGGAGAAAAGCAATACACCATTACATTGTTTAGCACATTCTTTGAATCCAAGGTAACTAAAGATTTATATTGTTTTTATTCTACTTAGTATGACAAGATCTTATGGTTTATGTACTTATGTTTATAGTATTAATTTGTGATTATCATTGCTTATATATAGTTATAATAGTAGAGAATGGATTGAAGGGTCTCCTAATCGTGTTTTGCGACACAAAGATGTTGAGATTTCAATGGAAAGGGATAAATGTTTGAAGAAATAATTTCTTAATGTTGGGGAAAGAAGAATTATTACGATGGAGTTTGCTAATTTTTCAGTGGGGTTGGGTGAGTTTGGAAAAAACTATGTTTTACAAAATAGAGCATACCTAGAACCTTATGTCTAGTGGGTTTCTCATGGCGCTTATGCACCATTACTCTAGACTTTAGCTTTGAAGTTACTCAAACAACCTTGTTATTCTTCGTGTTGTGAGAGGAAGTAAAGCATGTATAATATCACTCATTGAATAGTAATCAATGACCCCACAACAAACTGAAAATTTGGTATATGTACATTCTAACCTCTGTTTTTTGTCGAAAAGAATTCATTGAAGGTGAGACAAGGATGTGGGATTTTGGAGGAGATACTATTGATTTGTTGGATATGAATGTTGCTGGCATGCTTGAGATTGCCAGTCTTTCTCTTGATGAACTTGAGCTAGAGGCTGGGCTATTGAATGAAGGGAATGTGATGGTTGATCCGCTGGTTGATGAAGAGATGTAGCAGCCTAGCTGGCGAGTTAAAGAAATTATCAATGTTGTTTATGATTTATGAATTATGATTTGAATGAATGAATGTTTATTGATATGTTTGGATTGTTTATTATTATTGTTTATGTTCATATGAGTTACAAATAAAAATTAAAGTTTAATCGTGTCGTTGAGTCCTAATTTTTTGAAAATTGCCGAGTTGTCGTATCGTCCGACACAACACGCGTATCCGAGTCCATGCATCCTTGCTCCTGCATCAATTGCTTCATCAATGTTAACTTAAAATGTGAATGTCAAAGTGAAAGTGACCAAAACATAGAAGTTACCTATGTTGGAATAATAAGAGATTCTTTCTGGCCAAGAAATGTAAAATTTTGCTTTAAATGTTATGTGATTATCATTTACAATTCGTTGGCCTCTAGAATAAGTATGGAAATGATGACGCACTTAAAGGCACCATCTTTTATGATAGCAGTCAATATCTTCACATTGGTTAGAGAGCCCAACTTTTGATCTCATATGGTTGTACATGGAGCAAAGACAATAGAATCTTTCACAAGCACATCGCTCATAAGTTGAAAAAAGGGGACACCATAAATTTCTGGAATGATACATGGTTTGGGATCAGACTCGGACTCAAAGATAACTTACCGGTCGCAGCAACAGGCTGGGCAAAACAATGGACTATTGGGACAGCACAGACAATCAGCAAGGGTGGAATTTCAAATTCAGAAGAAATATTAAAGAGTGGGAGATAGAGAAGTTGCCCTCTTTGCTAGCTTTGCTGCAAATAAATCCCTTAATGACAATGACGATGATATTATGTGGGATGGAAAGGAAGAGGTGTTTTATGTTAAAGGAATGCTTGAAAGCATCAATGAAGCCTGCTCTACTCTCCATGGGAACAACTTCATTGCTGAAAACCTAGCTTAGATTTGGATTAAACTCTGCCCTCCCGAACTGATTTTTTCATGTGGACTGTCATCCAAGGGAAGATCCTAACAGTGGATAATCTGGAGAAAAGAGGTGTCTAGACCCCCAGTCAGTGTGCTCTTTGTTCTAAGGAGGCCTGGGATGGATTTCTTAATGAGTTCAAGATGATATGGCAATCCAAGGTTCAATTCTTGATTGGGCAAAGGGGTGGAAGACTGGCAACTTCTTTAGATTGGGGGATTGATCTGGAAGAGGGGTATACACTTTGTCACTTAGGCTATCCGGACGGAGAGAAACAATAGAATCTTTTAAGGGAAGCAAAGGTCCTCTCAGGAATGCATTATATCCATTAAGGATATTTGACAATGGGGTATAACTCATAAATCCAGTCAACAGATAACGTTTGGTAGATTTTTGTTTAGCTGGGATAACGTTTTCAATGTGTAATCTTTTCTTTGTTTTTCTCTCATTTGTATATGAGTTTCTCACTCACCTTTGTTTCCTCTCTGTTCTTGATCATCAATAAAATTTCAGTGTGTGTTTGACCTAAAATAACTCTCACTGACCCCATAGATAACAACCGACCCTGACTTAACACCTTCCCCACAGTTTTGTAATGGAACAAAAGAAGGCAATAGAAAGGAAGAAACATCTTTTGATCCATTGAAAGAAAATCTAATTTTTTTTCCCTATAAAGTATAAACAACTAAGTTTTAACTTTTCAGTATAATTCATCTCAGCATCTCCAAGTTACTTGTGTTTTCATTGCCATTAGTTGCCAAAATTGTATAGGAAGTCAATCCTTAGGCTCTTATCTCAAGGAACGAGAACTCTACCAAAAAAATGGTACCCTCATCTCAAGTATCAAGAACCACCACAATCATTCCTCAGTTTAAGACAGAAGTGTAGATGTGTCTGATTCCAAGGAAAATTTTCCCAAGAAATTTTGCCAAAAGTGAAAAGTGAGAAGGGAGAGGAAGAGAAATGAACATTAATTGTTGTGACCCAAGAAATTTTGCCAAAAGTGAAAAGTGAGAAGGGAGAGGAAGAGAAATGAACATTAATTGTTGTGATGATCACTATCCTCTTGGTTTATTACAAAACGGTGGTCAATGTTTTTTGGGTAGGGGGCTAAGAAATTTTTTGCCAAAAATAGAGTTTCTTCAACCTCGAGATGGAGAAGTTTTTTCCACTTCCTCTCCTATTTCTTCTTTCTTTTTGTTATTTTCCCTTGGCAAAATTTCCTTGGAATCAAACACATTCATTTCCAATTCCAATTGTGGATCATTTTGATTGGGGTGAACATTCAACCGAGTTAATTCGTTGAATTATCATTTAATATCCTTGATAAAATTTCCAGGTGCTCATCTTTGCGGAAGCTGATGAATTCAAGAACCTCTTCTTACCTCTTCAAAATGTTGTAGGAAAGTTTAATCCAAAGGTATATCTATAGGAATCAAAAGGTAATAAACAAGCACTACACTTCAATAATCTATGGTTTATGCTAACAATGCCTTTTATCTGCAGATAATGTTTATATACATATACATTGCAGAGGAAAACCTTGCGAATCCCTTTTTGACTTTATTTGGGCTTGAAGAATCAGATAAGACCTAGGATGCACCAACTCTTCGGAAAACCTCCGAGTCACGCGTCAAATACGCGTCGGACACGGATTCGCGTCCGACACGCCGTGTTCGACACGCGCCCGACATGTATTGGACACGTAGTCAACGGTCAAAATTCGTTGGCCACGGTCCGGACTCGGTCGGGTGCAAATAATCCCTCCTCTTCGATTGTTTGGTTCCTCCCTCCCACAAACCCTAAATCTCTAATCAAAGAGCAAAGAGCAAAGAGCAGAGAGCAGAGAAAGCAGAGAGAACAGAGATAGAGAGGGGATTTCGGTCAATTTCGACAGAGAGGGAGAGAGAGGGTTCAATCGACACAGAGAGAGGGTTCAATCGATTTCGGTCAATTTTGATAGAGAGGACAGAGAGAGAAAGGGTTCAATCGATTTCGACAGAGAGGGTTCGATTGATTTCGACTTGAGTTTCATTTCATCTTCAGAACTTGCAAATTCAAGGTGAGATCTTCGTGCCATGGACCTTTCTCTGCTTTCTGAGGACATCCTTATGGAGATCTTCTCCAGACTGTCGATCAAGACTCTTCTGAGATGTATGTGTGTATGCAAAACCTGGGGAGAGAGATCGATCCAGTGAGAGAGAGATCGAGCCAGAGACAGAGAGATAGATCGAGGGTGGTCGCTGGACGGAGCTAGAGAGAGAGGGAGCTCGCAGGAAGGAGGCGATGTCGTCCTCAGCAGGTACCTTTCTTCTTTCATTTTTTTTTTCTGCAATTTTCTTCTATCAGTCTATGCATCATTCTCTTCTCGGATTTCTTCTCTGATTTTCTTTTCTGCTTTGATTTTTTTTTTTTTGAATGAGTATTGTGCTGATATTGCAACACACATCCTGATTTTGTTCTGCTCTGATTCATGTCTGATTGAACATACATCCTCAAAGTTTTTTCTACTTCCATATTCTGATTTCATGAATACGAGACTCTTCGTGTCTCTGATATTTGAGGATGTGTGTTCTTCCAACATTAGTAGAATAAAACAATGAGTATTGTGCTTATTTTCTTTTATGCTGATTTTCTAATTTCTGCTGATTTTTGTACTTCAACTGCAAAGAATAAAAAAAGTAGATTAGCATTAGCAACGAATGAGTATTTCAATCAGTGAATCAATATTGCAAATAATGAGTTTTTACATTCTCAAATGCTTATGCTTTATGAGTATGACTTGAGCTTCACTTTATGATGCATTTGAAATTTTGAATGAATGAATGTTTTATTGATATGTATGGATTGTTCACTATTATTATTTATAATTTTATGTTCATGAGCTACAAAAAATATATTAAAAAAATAAGTTTGACCGTGTCGCCGAGTTGCCGTGTCGTATCCGTGTCTGAGTCCAAGTCCATGCATCCTTGGATAAGACTGTTGTGAGTTATTCCTAGGATTAGGCCTTTGGCATGCTGTTTTATTTCAGATTAGAAAGCTGGCTAATTGCTGCTGATTTGTTGTGTTTTTCTCATAGGTGACTGCCTTTGATAATAAAAATAGTTCAAAGTACTTGCTAGAGTCAGATCTAACACCAAGGAATTTAGAAGTAATCTATTTCACTCCACATGGTTTTATGTTCCAAGATATATCTGCCGGCAGGCTAAAATTTGTTTGAATGCGTTCTTGTAGGAGTTTTGCTCAGGGCTTCTACATGGTACCTTGTCTCCATATTTCAAATCATAGCCAATACCTGATAATGTAAGTTATTGCTCTCTTATCTTTTCTTATAAACGATATTGTTAGAGTCCCGCCGAGACACCAAAGGCGCTATTTTTTTGAAGTACACAGCCTCACAGCCAAGGTGCCAAGCTGCAGGCGCCTTGATGTCAAAGGTACATCTGTGATACCCAAGGCACTAGTTATTTAAGCTTGGTGCCTTGCTTCACCTTACGCTACTTCGGACAACATAGTTAATATTTTAGTCACCAATTACTAGATTATCTTGGACGGTTGATCTAATTCTCTTGTCCTTCCAACTTTGAGGGCTTGTATATGTTGTTTTTGGTCCTTCATGTCGTTGGCGTGATTTTTCTTCTGTAGAGTTTTGTCAATGTTAGAGTGCGCCATTTATTGGTCATGGTGTTTGGTATTAATGTTTTCTTTACATATTGATGCTTTTGTTATAGACAAAGATCATTCTCAAGGTCTTGAGATGGGAAACATTTTGTTTTGTTTTGTTTTTAAATCCACGAATAAGGAGACATATTTTCTTAACTAGAGTCCATCATTAATTTTTAAAACACGGGTTCTTTATAAAAAATTTCCCTCAATTTTCCTCACAACTTTTGTTTACTTTCTGATAGGGGTGGGCAATAATCCCGGTCCATCACGTTTTGACCCGGATCAGTATGGTTCCGAACTGCTTCAAACCATGCCAAAATGGGTTCTACTATTTTCATACCGGCCCCGAACCGGTTGGAATTGGGATGGGAGCAGTTCTAGAAATGCAGTCCCGGTCCATCCCGGACCGTCCTGGTTACTATAGTGGACCTGCTTCAAGCCCAAGCCCAACTCAAATTAGTGGAAAGTAGAATTAGTAGATAAGCCAAGATGTGATGGATAATTTTGCTTTCATTCATTTATGCCTCTGTTTACCTTATCCTTTTGCACTGTGACAAAATGAGGAGCAGGTAAGGTTAGCTACAGCTGTGAACTTGCTCTACTGGCTCTTCTTTGGTTTATCTAACTTTACCAAAATCTTTCCTTGTTGTCCTAACTTTTTTGAATTATTGGTATAAGATTGAGGGGCAATTTGGGAATGTTGGAATAGCTATGTTGAACAGGAGACTAGTTGCCTTCAATAATTACCTAGAGTGTGGGATGTGTGGATGAGTGAACTGGTTTTTTTATGGACTTCGACAAGATCAACACAGATGAAGGTCTGACCCCAAACCATTAAGGTGGTGGAGATGAGACCCCCCTCTCTCCCTCCTTCACTTGTCTATTTTTTAAGCTCAGCTAACAACAAACTCTCCATTTCCTCTCTCACCATCTCTTTTTATCTCTCTCTGTGAAGTTTCACTTCAGCTGTTCAATTCAACCCAAAATCTCTAATGGGTCATCTCCTAATCTAGTAATGTTAAGCCCCCTTACTCAATATTAATGCTTCTGGAGCGACTCAATTCGACTTCAGTACATCTCTGAGGAATCTCAATCCTCGTTGCCAACTAGCCCCATGATAGGCATAAAATACTAGAAACCTCTTTCCTTGCTGTCGTTCAGCCCCATCATTAGGTCAATCGCAGCTCCTCTCAACCTCGTTGCCGCCCTCATCTTGGTCTCTTGCTGTACAGATTGCAATGTCGCCCTCTCTTTCGCACACGCAAGACTCGCAACATCTGGGATGGCATGGTTCCCTCGCGGTTCAAACCGGTCCGGTACCAATCGGTTCTTCCTAAAAAACTCCTCCATCGTGGTCGTTCCGTCTCGTTTCACTGGACTGGAACACGCTCCATCCTGGACCGTTTCGGACCGTGCCCACCCTTTATGAACTCTTTGAGAAATCTAGAGATTTGGGTTTCTACCTTGAGAAAATTTAGACATGTTTTTCGTTTTCTAATCTAAGTTAAGAAGATATGTTGAAAAGTGATCTTTCAAAGTTTTAAGGTAATGTAATATATGTTACAAGGCTTTACCCACAACCTGGGTTCGAATCATAGAATATTAAAGGTACAACTAAGATGTTTAATATCAAGAGAAAATGTACACTTGGAGTTGGATGAGATTTGGGTGCATCTTTGTAATTCGGAGAAAGTGATTCCAACACGTGAACTGGAATGCTAACAGGTTACTTTTCTGAAAACTAGAATGAATACCTGGTATGATATTAGGTTATTCACTTATTCGTATTTATTATTAATGAATTACTGATTGGGTTTGTCCATGTTAAGACCCAACTAGGAGTACAAGTCCAATTAGGAATTAGGTTTAGGGTTTCTTATGTTTAAATAAGCCTATTTAGAAGATGTAATCATGTTAGTTTTGTTGAATTTTGAGAATTAATTGAATTTGTAAAACTTTGTCAATGGGTGCATCTTTGTAATTCGGAGAAAGTGATTCCAACATGTGAACTGGAATGCTAACAGGATACTTTTATGAAAACTAGTATGAATACTAGGTGTGAAATTGGGTTATTCGTATTTATTATTATGAATTAATGATTGGGTTTGTCCATGTTAAGGCCCAATTAGGAGTACAAGTCCAATTAGGAATTAGGTTTAGGGTTTCTTATATTTAAATAAGCCTATTTAGAAGATGTAATTTTGTTAGTTTTGTTGAATTTTGAAAATTAATTGAAGTACATTTGTGAACCATCAATAATGGATCTATTTAAGTAAATTGACAAATACTTTCGAACGTCGATGGACTTATTGAGTGCCAGAAACGAGGTATACTGCATGACTGTACTACAATAAGATAATAATAATTCATGAGATCTTACCACTGTAGACATAATTTTCTTCTGTACATGAAGGTTTTAGTCAGATCATGATAGGAAAAATTGTATTTCAAGCTTAATTACGTTAGTTATGCATGGGAATGCATGCAGAACATCTATCATGAGGTGAACAAATGTAGCAAAAAGTTTCGTCATACGTAAAACAAATGAATACAGCAAAACATAGTGAAATAATTAACATATTGTAATGGTCAGTTCAGTGGCCTGTCTTATTTGATCTTGTCTGTGTGAGTTTATGTACAGTTCATCATTGACATGCCAAATCCTGTGTTGTGGTTTATCATTGACTGACCCAGTACTTATAATTTGCAGACTTGAGGCTACTGTCCAGACTGTTGTAGGAACGACATTTGATGATTTGGTATTGAGCAATCCCCAAAATGTTCTTCTAGAGGTTTGTATGGATGCTTTAGCCAGTACATCCATTCTTCTCTATGCTCTTGACATTTCCTCTCTTGCTTGAGAGCTTCATCGTCTTTGTTCTTTTCTTATATCTAGTGTTTGAATTGATTGTTGCATTTTCATCGATTTAAAGATGTACACACCATGGTGCATCAATTGCGAGGCTACAAACAAGCAAGTAGAGAAGCTGGCTAAGCACTTCAAAGGGTTAGGTAATCTAATTATTGCAAGAATTGATGCAGCTTCTAATGAACATCTGAAATTGTCATCGTCTTTGCACCTATTTAAATTATTTCTAATTCCTCCAACCATCTTCATATATTCTCTCATAACTTCAAATGGTTCTTTGTCGCCTATATGCAATAATAATTTTGGTAGGTTTGAGTTATCTCATGTCGAGGAAGATTCCTTCATATTGGCTATGTTGACTTCTGTGATTGGCTAATGGTTCAGGCAAAGAAGTTTCACCTTGTTATGATGAAACGATACAGAATATATGCTTCTTAGCCAGATATGGAGTATTTTAATTCTATTAACAAAATAAATCTGCAGTTATTTTACAGTGATTCTAATGATGACAGTGATGCCGATAAATAAGGAGCATTCTTGTTTTATGTTGTTTGTAGGTGGATGAGTTTCCTACGCCTTTGTTTTACCCATCTGGTGATAAATCAAATCCGGTAAATATTTCAGTCATTTCCTTCACTTTTCATTTTCTTCTTATTCTTTAGCATCATTGTTCCTGAAATTCATTGACCATGCCAAATCAAAGTCTCAACCAAATCAAGCTTGAAAGACATGGCTAAATTTATCAAAAAGAATGTGAGAGCTGCAGATGTAGAGGACAGTGGGATTCCGCCAAAGGACCAAATGAAAGATGAACTTTTGAACAACTAATGAGTAAACCGTTTTCAGGCTTACAGAAACGGCCGAGATCCAGCAACCAATGAGTTCATGATCAATCGGATTCTCTGTGTCCTGATAGTATATCTGAACAAAATATATGCTTCAATGATCTGAGACGACCTATCTAATTTTACAGTAAAATTTGTTGGTCTTTTGTAACAAATACATGATTCAAATATAGAAATTTTGTTGGTTATTCTTTTGTTGTTGATACCAAGGCTCAGCAAAGGTGAAATCATATATTATATCGTGTATGGGATCCCCAAATTTAACATACGTATGTCATCATGTATTGTGCATCATAGAATAATTGCCAAAATTACTATGTACTTTGTACCTAAGGAAAAAAGACATTAAATTGTTTTATTTTTATTTTTATTAGATAGCTTTCTTTTTTAAGATTACTCAGGTCCACGATGACGTTTCATCTTTGTAATCCCTTTAGGTATTATTTTCGGATTATCAGGCTAGCATTTGTCAGTAATTCTAGCCTGCCTTGTTTTGGTGTCACTTGTATTAATTGCGCTAGGTCAATAATCCACTGCTAAGAATTTAGAGTACATGAATGTAGTTACAAAAATAAATCTACATCACTACCAAATTGAAGGCTTCAACAAATGGAACCTGCAGCCTGAAAAAAGACTGGCTTGTTAGCCCTCACCTTTCTAGCACCATGTCATAATCTCACATTGATCAGTACAGGCAAGTCTGGCCACAGAAACACAGCATTGACTATGCTGAACAAACACAAGGCATGTCTTGCATGCTTCTTCGAAGCAGGATTCTCAGGAAGAAGCGGGACTTGTCTCTTGTTTTAGGGCAATTGTCTCTTGTGTTGTCGGCATTGTCTCTAGTTTCTGGTCAGCTTTCTGATCAGCACAGCCATCCTCGAGAACAGTGCTTCCAATCCTAGCAGGTGGCCAATATCGAAATACTGACCTTCCTAGGATATTTTTGGTGGGGAGTGGACCCCTGAGTAAAGAACAGTTGGAAAATCAGCAACGAAAATCCAGAATAATATCATGAAAAAACTGCAAGTTCAAAGAGCAGATGCCTTGAAGTTAATGAATTACTTACCATATATGTGAATCATAGCTGTTATTGCGATTGTCGCCCATAACAAAGACAAAGTCCTTTGGTACTGTCTGCAGTGCAATGAAAACCATCAACACAAAAAAAAAAAAAAATAGAAATGTTCTGTTTAAAGTAAATGAACATCAATGGTGATTTTTGTGGAGCACATGGTTCAATACCCTATGAACTCTGATAGGCCCAATATTAAAAATGAGTTGTATATGAAAAATTATGAATACACTGAATTCTATTTCAATCAGATTACTTTATCTATCCTTTGAGAAAGCTCAAATCGGATTCTGTATTTTGTAAATGTCAAGTTTGCTACTACTTGGGGAAAACCAATTACATAAAGACAAATTGAATAGATGTAATAAGAGAAATGAGTTTTAATCAGTATCTTTTCTTTGCCCTAAATGTTTTTTTGTTTGACAAAACAAACTAGATTTTATTTCGTTAAAAATAAAGAAAACTAGTGACTTAGCAGGTCACTAGGAACTGATAGAAGCTTGTAGCTACAAATAAGAAAGACTTTCCCATTCAAACATGCAAGTGTGGAATGAAATGTTTTGTAAGATTCTCCGCCCTAAATGTTAAAACGTACTATTGGTGTCATTTCATAAGAAGGACCTTCCAAGATGAATTTTTCATCTCTTGCAACCCCATTCACCATTACTTTTCCATTATGAACCTGCAGTCACAAAATACACCCGAATGCTGATCAAAACATTTTTCGATGTAAGATATATGATTGATCAGAGTAGTTCTAAAAAATTAGAGCTTATAAAATATCTATACTGCTTGACACAAGAGATTACTCAATGGTAGCTAAAGATAACAGCAAGTGTACTCCTATTGACTCAAAGTGCACAGATAATTTGATTAACTTGGGCAAACAAGCCACTTCACAAAAATCTAAACACCAAGAGACCGCATGGCCAATGAAAACTTTGGAGCATGTAGCTAAGTGCAAGAAAAGTATTTGAGTGCTTGTGCTCCGATGTAACACAATCCTCAAGTAACTCCAAATAACATAAGTCAACGATAATAGAAAACAACCAGGGTTGCATTTGAAACCCAGAGTTTACAGCAACTAGAACTAATACAAGAAATGAATGGAGCTTTTGTGCAGAGAGTAGCTGTGGTTGCTAACTGTGATAATACCTAAGAATCATAATTGATAATAGAATGGAGATATTGAGTCATCCAGCTGAAGGAATAATCACGTAGAAAGACAACTTCTGGAGGGGTCAGGTATCAAAAGTTACAAGCAAACACAATTACACCAGTGCCAGTAACATCTCTCCAAACTTGAACTTGAAGCAATAAAGAAATATTCATGTGCTCTAAGATTAGCTATTACTACAAGTGAATAAAATTAGATGCAACGTATAATAAAGAATACACTCCAACCTCTGGGTTTCCAAACAGTAAGAGGAAGACTTAAGTCTATTAAATTAAAGTGGCAATGAACTGAAGAGATATAATTTAAGATAATAACACTTAACTATAACTAAAATCATTTTATTACCTCAACAACATCGCCTTCTTTAGCGACCACTCTTTTAATAAAAACATCCCCATCAGCGTATCCAACATCCTGAAAAGCACAAGATACGGAAGCTTAAGATATAAACATCGCATGTACACTAAAACATTTTCAAGGATTAAACATACCTGCAAGACTGGTGGGGCTTTGAAAATGATTACATCATTTGCACACGGCTTTCTGAAATAGTAAGAGACCTAGAAATATTGAGATTAAAATACTGCAACTTATGAAAATGACAACTATGTATCAGTCATTTCAAAAGTCAAAACACGTATAAATTGTACTAATATCAATTGCAACAGATTTCATCAAGAAAAGTCGAACTAAAAAAGTCACATGAATATCCAGTAAACGAACAAATTCATAAACTATATTTATTTACTGATTCTGCTTCTAAATTTTTTAATAAACCCCAATTACACTGTTGATCCCTAGTAATCTTTTATGCACACTAAAATATGATCACAATTAAAGATCTATATAACACAAATTCAACAACCCAAACCATCCTATATCTAGCAAGCTCATAATTAACAAGTCAAGCTATGTAAATGAAAGAAAAAAGACACCTTTTCCGCAACAATTCGATCTCCCACATCCAATGTAGGATACATGGACAAGGACGGAATAAACCTCGGTTCAGCGACAAATGTCCGAAAAGCAAAGGACACAGCCAGAGCTGCTAGAACCGTCTTCACATCATCTGCAGTCCAATTCAACCATTCTGACAAGAACCCAATCTTTTTATCATCACCGCCGTACTCATTATTTCCACCCCCACCTCCACCGTCATCACCACCACCACCACCATCAACTCTCAATCCTGTTTTGGACTCCTCATTCGATCTCTTGACCCCATTCGGTGTAAATCTCTCAAAACGAAGTCTGGGGTTGGAAGGGTTAAACCCTAGAAAGGTAAGGCCTTTGAACAGAGAAGTGACTTGGATTTGGGTAGAGTGGAAGGCAATTGAGCTGATGGGATTAAAATTAGGGTTCTTGGGAGATTTGAGTGAGTTGAAATTAGGGTTTTGGAACGAAGAAGATGAAGACGAAATTGGAGGGAAGAACTGTAGACAAGTCATCTCTTCTCTTCTTCTCTCCCTCCAATCCAAACTCTCTTGACTTGAGTGAGTAGATAAAGCCGTTGAAATTTTGCTATGTAGGCCAACGCAGTCTCTTAACTAAAGTACCGCCCTAATCCACGCCATTGACAATGAAGGTGGGTTGTTAAAGGCACCCACAATTTAGATAAGAGCCACCACCATTTGAAACATATTCATTTTTTCATGTGAAAATCCTCATTATATATTACGATAAGTCTTCAATGTAGTAACGAAAAAAATGGTTATTAAATTTTTATTTATTGCTCATTGTGCAACAAATATCAATTTTTTTTTTTTTTTTTTTTTTTTTTTTTTTTGCGTATAATGCAAATTAAGATGGTCTTAAGAAAATAATGATAATATGAAACTTTCTAATGTTTACAATTCACATTCGAATCCAATCCTGTGAGAAACTCTTATCTATTTATTTATGGAGCCAACAAAAACAAGTTATATAATGGCTTTTATAATAGTTATTTTGATTTTGGAGCTCATTTAATTTATTATAAATTTATAATTGAGTGTGGAACCCATTTTAAAAATTATTTCAGTTTCTTAAACCGGCCATATTTCAATTAAACCCAAAACTACCCTTACATTAAGTGAATACCTTATGCACGTGCTTGGCGTCCTCCCTCTCTTCACCATCTCTCATCAACACCCCTTCCATCGAATCAGAATCACCATCACTACCTTCTCCTTTTTTTCAACTCCCCAAAACAAAAACCTTATATTCTTCTTCGACCATCATATAAATTCTTCATCCTTTAGATAAATTGTTTATGATTAAGATTAATTAGTATATATATAGTAACATGGGTTATCCAATCAACCATTGTATCACTAAGGTGGGTGGAGATAACATAGTTCCATATATGGTCTGATCTGAAAAATTCAAAGAGTTTTCGTTTTCATAGATGGTTGTCACTGGCTGAAAGGGGGTTCAATTTGCGTGTGCAGAATATAAAAAAGTTCAGTTCGTGAAACAAATAGGGGTTGAATTCACCATCTTATTGTCTCTCTCATCTCATCTAAAAAGAACTCCAAATTAAGAAGGGGTTTCAGTTGGTTGAAGACTTGATGATGGTTGTTGGCTAAAGATGGAGGTACACGTTTAGGGGAATAAAAAACGAGTGAGTTTGTTTGAACAAATTTGATGGAAGGAAAACTTGTGCCTGCTGGTGCTTGTTTCGGTAGAATTTATATATTTTTGCGCGCGCATCTCAAGGGGGGTGAACTGTTTCCACCCCCTCCACGTCATTTCCCTCGCCGGTTTTCTCGCTCGTTTCCTCGACAGCTAGCAAAGCTCTATATCAAAAATTCTAGATGTCGAGGAAATGAGCGAGGAAACGAGCGAGGGAAATGACGTGGAGGGGGTGGAAACCGTTCACTCCCTCGGAATGTGCGTGTTGACTTTTTGCGCACGCATTTTGAAGAAGATGAACGGTTTTCACTCCCTCCACGTCATTTCCCTCGCTCGTTTCCTCGACAGCTAGCAAAGCTCTATATATATATAAATTTTCTTTTTAAAGAATAAATTGCATCCTCAATTGATCTTGAGATGTGTTATGGGGTTTTCATCGAAACGCGTTCAAAAAAGTGGAAGGGAATTTTGAGTGGTTTAAATAAATTATGGCAGGTTGAGTCAATTGGGTTGACTAGGCTATTTTGATCTCTGATTAAAATAGTTTTAAAATGAACCCAAACATAATTATGTAACTAAATAGATCCCAAAATCAAAATTACCCTTTTTATAACTTTACCTTCCTATTAATTAAGTAAATATTATAGACAACAATTATTAATTGATACACTAATGGATTTTCATTGTGATTTTTTTAGCAATTGTTTTATTTGCCGCAATAGCAAGTTAGGGTTACAACAATTATCTATTTTTTTTATTAAACTACTCATTCCTCATTACTCATAAGATAACAATGGGGGGAGTTTCCTCTGTAAGAAACAAAAAATTAGCATAATTAATTGATGGAGACGAAGATTGACGATGGAAAATGGTTTTTAAAAATGTATGACTGGATAGAAAACTAAATGACCCTATCATTAGTGTTATGGGCAAGGAAAACCAATTAGTTGGATTTTTACATACGAAATGGAAGATTTATATAACAGTGGAAATAGAGTACTATAGAGATGTATGACCATAGTATATATATATATATACCACAAGTTTTGTTTTCGTGAAAATGTTAGTGCAACCAGTTAACAATACTATTAATACACAACAATAAAAACTTGTCTCGTGGCACATACCCAACAATATTTGATGTAATTAAAATGGATGCAATGAATTGATAATCTTTTACCAGATTATCGTCATTGTCATCTCTGATTCAACTATTGTGCTTTTATAATTGTTCAGTTTGAATGGATTTATAAACCCAAGAATTTGATCACCTTTGGCTCCCGAAGGTTCATTTATTTTAACTTTGATCACATCTGGCTCTTTCAGAGGTTCATTTGATCACTTCTGACTCTTTCAAAGGTTCATTTATTTTAAGTTGTTTACAAGCTTTACCGATAACAACCTAGAAATATTTGGGGTTATTTACTCTTTAGTTTCCATTAATTCGGGTGTAATCCTAGATAAGTGGTCATTAATTGTGTAAATTCCGTTTGATCATTATTAGCTCTTAAATGTTAAGTCAATTAGGTTGATTAGCGTAAGCCTAAAATACCCTCACGTGCTAAGTACGCACTACAAAAAAACGCAGAATTAGCAACGGATATTAGCGACGGTTTTAAAAAACCGTCGCTATTGAAATGGTTAGCGACGGCATAAAACCGTCACTAACATTTCTGCTACGGTTTTAGATATATAAATTAATATAACCGTCGCTAAACTTTTTGCGACGGGTTAAAACCGTCGCTAATACAAACCTTAGCGACGGCCTTTTAACCGTAGCTAATGTTTGAAAATTTTTGTTAGCTACGGTCGAAAAACCGTCGCTAAATTGATTTTTTAAAAAAAAAATATAACAAACACATTAGCGACGGCCTTCCAGCCGTAGCTATTATTTCTGCGATTTTTTTTAAAAAACAATTTATGAAAAACAACTTAGCGACGGCTCCAGAACCGTAGCTAATGCGAATCAAAATTTTTTTTGCAAAAGAGTTTAGCTACGGTCCAAAAACCGTAGCTAAAGTGTTTTTTTTTTTTAAATATAACAAACACATTAGTGACGGCCTTGCAGCCGTAGCTAATATTTCTGTGATTTTAAAAATATATATATATATATATATATATATATGAAAACACCTTAGCGACGACTTCTAGACCGTAGCAAATGTGATTTTTATATTTCTGTTATTTTTAAAAAAAATATATATGAAAACACCTTAGCGACGGCTTCTAGCCCGTAGCAAATGTGATTTTTATATTTCTGTGATTTTTAAAAAAAATATATATATATGAAAACACCTTAGCGACGACTTCTAGACCGTAGCAAATGTGATTTTTATATTTCTGTTATTTTTTTTAAAAAAAATATATGAAAACACCTTAGCGACGGCTTCTAGCCCGTAGCAAATGTGATTTTTTTTTTTTAAAATTTGCAAAAGAGTTTAGCGACGGTTTTGTAACCGTAAATTTTTAGGTAAGATCCTTCTTCTTATTTAGATGTCCTCGATCTTCTTATTCTTTTTCTTCAAACATGTGTAGATTTTTTCCCCCTTTTTTAGCAAAACAAAACATTAAAACCCACAAAGAATCCACAGTTTTCAACAACCCCATGAGGTCATTCTTGAATGAATTTTAGGGTTTTCAAATGGCATTCACTGATCAGGGGTTGGTCGGCTTCTGTTCTTTCCTCTTCGCGAGGTTTTGTCCCCAAATCATGTTTTATTTCTTCATTTACGTGTTGATTCAATTGTGTTTTGTTTTATAAGAAATTGGATCTGAATTTTTATTTTCATTGTGTGTTTGACATCCTTATAGTGTGCTATTTGTTTGTTCATGGTGGGATTGTTTTATATGCCACTTATCTAGGTGGAAACAAGCAGATGATGGGTCTAATGTACTTACTAGTAAGAGACGTGGGGTAGCTGCTAAGACAATGTGGCATTTCCCACTTATTCCAAGGTTACAGAGGCTATTTATGTCATCTAAGACAGCATCAAGCATGCGTTGGCATGCAGACTCACGAGCACGGGATGATATCCTACGGCATCATGCTGATTCTATGGCTTGGCGACATCTCGATAATCAATTTTCAGACTTTGTTGTTGATGGTCGAAATGTCAGGTTAGGATTGGCAAGTGATGGCTTTAACCCATTTGGAACTCTTAGTATTGCACACAGCACGTGGCCAGTTGTCTTAATTCCATATAATCTACCGCAATGGATGTGTATGAAGCAACCTTTCTTTATGATGTCTTTGCTTATTCCTGGACCTCGTGCTCCAGGCAATGATATTGATGTATATTTACAACCATTGATTGATGAGTTGAAGGAATTATGGGATGTTGGGCGTCTAACATACGATGCATCAAGGCAAGGAAATTTTGTGATGCGTGCAGCTATCTTATGGACAATTAATGACTTTCCTGCATATGCAAACTTGTCTGGGTGGAGCACAAAAGGCAAGTATGCATGCCCCACCCCCACTTGCAATGTGGAGACAACACGTCATTATCTTAAAAACTCTCGAAAGTTTTGTTATATGGGTCATCGTCGTTTTCTAGATGAGACTCATAGATATAGACGTCAAGTAGAATCATCTACTATAAAAAAGCAGAATTAGCTACGACAATTAGCGACGGTTTTTTAAAACCGTCGCTATTTAAATGATTTGCGACGGTAAATAACCGTCGCTAAAATTTCTACTACGGTTTTCGGTAAATAAATTAAAAACCCGTCGCTACTACGAACATTAACGACGGCATTCTCACCGTAGCTAATGTTTAGAAAATTTTTTGTTAGCTACGGTCTAACCACCGTCGCTAACGTGATTTTTTTTAAAAAAAAATATAACAAACAAATCAGCGATGGCCAAACAGCCGTAGCTAACATTTCTGTGATTTTAAAAAAAAAAAAATGTGAAAACACCTTAGAGACGGCCATATAACCGTATCTAACGTGATTTTTTTAGTCAAAAAAATACAACAAACTAATTAGCGACGGCAATACGACCGTAGCTAAGGTTTTTTGTGATTTAATAGAAAAGAGGTTAGCGATGGTTCCAGAACCGTAGGTAATGTGATTTTTAAAAAAAATATATAACAAACAAATCAGCGATGGCCAAACAGCCGTAGCTAACATTTTTGTGATTTTTAAAAATAAAAAATGTGAAAACACCTTAGAGACGGCCATATAACCGTATCTAACGTGATTTTTTTAGTCAAAAAAAATACAACAAACTAATTAGCGACGGCAATACGACCGTAGCTAAGGTTTTTTGTGATTTAATAGAAAAGAGGTTAGCGATGGTTCCAGAACCGTAGGTAATGTGATTTTTAAAAATATATATATAACAAACAAATCAGCGATAGCCAAACAGCCGTAGCTAACATTTCTGTGATTTTTTTTAAAAAAAAATGTGAAAACACCTTAGAGACGGCCATATAACCGTATCTAACGTGATTTTTTTAGTAAAAAAAAATAAAACAAACTAATTAGCGACGGCAATACGACCGTAGCTAAGGTTTTTTGTGATTTAATAGAAAAGAGGTTAGCGATGGTTCCAGAACCGTAGGTAATGTGATTTTAAAAAAATATATATATAACAAACAAATCAGCGATGGCCAAACAGCCGTAGCTAACATTTCTGTGATTTTTAAAAATAAAAAATGTGAAAAGACCTTAGAGACGGCCATATAACCGTATCTAACGTGATTTTTTTAGTCAAAAAAAATACAACAAACTAATTAGCGACGGCAATACGACCGTAGCTAAGGTTTTTTGTGATTTAATAGAAAAGAGGTTAGCGATGGTTCCAGAACCGTAGGTAATGTGATTTTTAAAAATATATATATAACAAACAAATCAGCGATAGCCAAACTGCCGTAGCTAACATTTCTGTGATTTTTTTAAAAAAAAATGTGAAAACACCTTAGAGACGGCCATATAACCGTATCTAACGTGATTTTTTTAGTCAAAAAAAATTACCACAAACTAATTAGCGACGGCAATACGACCGTAGCTAAGGTTTTTTGTGATTTAATAGAAAAGAGGTTAGCGACGGTTCCAGAACCGTAGCTAATGTGACTTTTTTTTTTAAAAAGAAAAGAGGTTAGCGACGGTTTCACAACCGTAGCTAGTGTGATTTCATAAAATAAAAAATTTATAAAAGATCTTAGCGACGGTTTTCGGACCGTAGCTACTGTGATTTTACAAAATTAAAAAAAAAAATAGAAAAGAGGTTAGCGACGGTTTTCACACCGTAGCTAATGCGATTTTATAAAATAAAAAAAAAGAGAGATTAGCGACTGTTTTCACACCGTAGCTAATGCGATTTCATAAAATTAAAAAAAGAAAAGAAAAGAGAGTAGCGACGGTTTTGGGACCGTAGCTAGTGTGATTTTATAAAATCAAATTTTTTTTTGAAATGAGGGTAGCGACGGTTTTCGGACCGTAGCTAGTGTTATTTTATAAATTCAAAAAAAAAAATTTGAAATGAGGGTAGCGACGGTTTTCGGACCGTAGCTAGTGTTATTTTATAAATTCAAAATTTTTTTTTGAAAAGAGGTTAGCGACGGTTTCCAAACCGTAGCTAGTGTGCTTTTATAAAATCAAACTAATTATAAAAGAACGTAGCGACGGTTCTAGAACCGTAGCTAATGTATTTTTTAAAATAAAAATAGAAAAAAGTGTAGCGACGGGTGTATAACCGTAGCTAACCTAATTTTTAAAAAAATATATAACAAACTAATTAGCTACGGTGGACATAAAAAAACGTACCAACGGTTGTAGGGTCGTAGCTAATGTTTATAAAAAAAAAAATTGTTAGCCACGGTCCAAATACTGTAGCGAATACATATTTAAAAAAAATTTATAAGAAACCAATATAGCGACGACACTAGGGCCGTAGCTAACGTTTGCAATTTTTTTTTGTTAGCCACGGTCAAAATATCGTAGCTAAATGTGAATTTTTTTTGTTAGCCACGGTTCTCTACCATAGCTAATTCTTTATTTTTTTATTTATATAAAAAGATAGATATATATTTATAAACTGGATAAAATTACCAATAACCCATTACCTTCTAGTCCGGTTAGAATAATTGACTTTTACTCAGGTGACCTAGGTTTGAATCTCGCAAATGAAACCTTTTTTTTATATTAAAATTTTTATCTTAGCGACGACAAAGTGTCGTGGCTAATGACTTCCGGGTTCGAATCTCGCAAATGAAACTTTTAATTTTATATTAAATTTTTTATCTTAGCGACGGCAAAGTGTCATGGCTAATGAGTTTTATATCCACGGTTCTCTACCGTAGCTAATTCTTTTGACCCGTTCCCTCATTTTGACATGTTGCCTCCCCCGGAAGTCTTAGAACAGAAGATGTCTACACAACATATGGAGATGGAAAAGCTTTCAACACTGAACCAGCGGCTTGCACCTACTCATGTAGCTTTGAGGCAAGAACTTGCTGGTGCACAACAGGAGTTGCAGAGGTTGCAGGCCCAAGTCGATGCTATGAAGAATGATAAGGAACAACATATGAGGGGCATCATGGATAAGATAGCTAAGATGGAAGTTGATCTGCATGCAGCAGATTCTGTTAATGCAGAGTTACAGCAGCCACATTCTGAAGCTCAAAGCTTGGTCACTGCAAGACAGGAGCTCTTTGCTTAAGTTCAACAACTGACTCAAGATCTCAAGAGGACACACACAGATACTCAGCAGGTCCCTGCTTTGATGTCAGAACTTGAATCTCTTAGAAAGGAATATCAGCACTGCAGGTAATGTATCACTGCATTAGCCATTTCATCCTTTGTCACTGCATTAGTGGACTTGACTTTTTTATTATGTGATTTATGAAATGTTCAAAGCACTCTAGCTTTCAGCTTGCAGTGCCACAGCGAAGATACAGCTATACACCTTTATTTTATTTAAACTGTGTCTAGGAATGGTATACTCACTGGTGCTAACCATATTGTGTATAAGCTACATTCATTCAACCTCCCTGTTTACGTGTTTCTATTCCAGAACACGTTTCCATCACAAGCATGGGACTACTTGTCATACCCCACAATTGAGATCAATACATATGCGATGAGAAGTGGATCAGCCATTGATGGAATGATAATCGATTTTCCAGGGACTGCTGCAGCCTTTAGAAGTAAGTGGTATGATTTCATTTCTCGCTCTCTCTATTCAGTGTGTCAATGGGCGTAATTTTGTTTGCTTGATAAATGGTGTGCATCTTTTATTATATAGGTCTAATCCGTGTCTCTGATTTCTTCGCAGATGTGTATTTGATGGAAAATTCATTTCAAACCAAAATACTCTTCGTAAAATAAGAATCTGGAATGTGAATTAAGAAGTGAAATTCTTTGGCAAGTGCATACATATTGTATAGATAACTAACCATTTGTTATTTAAAGTTCTGATTAGACCCAGGTGGAACTAAAACCACTGAAAGTGGCACCAAGTGTAAAATGAGATAAAAGAAGATCATATCAGATCAAATCAAAGAAGATCAGATCAAGTAAGATCAAAGAAGATCAGATAAAAGAAGATGAGATCAAGGAAGACAAAAACAAATCAGATCAGAGAAGATCTAAATTTTAATTTCTTCATTTACGTGTTGATTCATTTGTGTTTTGTTTTATAAGAAATTGGATCTGAATTTTTATTTTCATTGTGTGTTTGAGATCCTTATAGTGTGCTATTTGTTTGTTCATGGTGGGATTGTTCAGGTTGGTAAACATTGGCTAAAATGTGTACCTTTATGGGTGTTATTGTTTCGTATCCCTGGCTTCAAAGCCAATTCACTCAGGTCGAGCTTCGTGGCCTTGAAACTAAGGCAAGTGTTTTTATTGAATTGATTTGTGACTGATATCAGTTGTACGTTGATGGATTATGGGAAATGAATTTTGAATTTGGATGAACTTCATGCAGTTTATTTGACCGAGGAGTCAATTGGATGGTAAAGTCAAACTGAGAGATTTTTCACCTGTTACTTATTTGGGATTGACAAATAAAAACACTTTGGTACGTTTTATGCCGTCCATAAGTGTATATTTGAAAAAAAAACATATTGACGAAAATTTTACTTAGCTACGGTATAATAACTGTAGCTAAGTTATACAAATCCTAGCTACGGGTTTTTCCCGTCCCTAATCGAGAAAAAAAAAGACACAAAATAAAAACACTCGGCGCGAAATAAAATTTGGTTTCCCGCGCGTTGGATTATATGCTTTGTGAAGAGAGGGTTACTTGCAGAGGACGAAGGGGATAGAGGAAGAATCATTGAGAATCAGAGAGAGGAAGAATCATTGAGGAGAATAACCTGTGAGAGGAAGAATCATTGAGGAGAATAACCTGTGAGAGGAAGAATCACCGAGAAGAAGAACCTGTGAGAGGAAGATTCACCGAGAAGAACCTGTGAGAGGAAGAATCATTGCAGAGGACGACGCAGAGAGAGGAAGAAGGTTTGGAAGAGCGATTTTGGGAGGACGAAGGTTAGACAAAACGCGTCACGGTGTTTTGAGAGGAAGAATCTCTGCGAGGAAAACGCGCGATTTTCAGAGGAAGAAACTGTGAGAGGAAGAAGGTCTGAGAGGAAGAACAATGTTTTGAAGGGAAGAACCCTAGATTTTCAGAGGAAGAAGGTCTGAGAGGAAGAACCCGCGCCGCGTCACCTGCTGAGGGGCCTGGAATCCTTCTGCATCAGGAAGATCATCTCATTCTTCATCTTCTTCAACTTCACGGTGGGAGAAATTTCGGGTTTTTGTGCTCTAACAAGGTAAGTAAAAATAAAATCACAGACTCTTAGGTTTATATTGTTTATATTTTTATATTGTAGAATTCACATACTCTTAGGTTTATATTGTTTATATTGTAGAATTCACAGGCTCTTATTCTAAAGATGGAAGTAGAATCTCTCAGTTAGGTTTATATTGTTTTGCAAATTTTAGTGTAAAGATCCAAATTTTTATATTGTTATGAAGTTGATCAGTTATCTCCCAAGTGGATTTTTTTTGGAGTGCCTCCATTTCTTCATTCATTGCTTAAGTCCACTTGGGATGATTCAGGGCTCAAAATAAACACAGTGGATAATTGACACACAAATGATGCACATGACGGGATAACCTATGTAAAGATGCATGTGGATCCAGCTTACCACACTCGTGTGGATGTAAATGGACTTAAGTAACACAACCCAAGACTCATGGTTTGAGGTTTGGTGTGGACAACATGGTGAGAAGAGTACTAGATGGCATTCTATTGATGGGGCGCAACAGAACAAAGAGCCACCCAACACCCCCCCCCCCCCCCCCGCGCTCAATTTCTTACTGCAGTACAATTATGGTAATCAATGATTTGAGAAACGAACAATAAGTCATAGTCGAGTGAAAGGGAAATTAAGACATGATCGAGGCTTAATGATGATGCGAGAGAAAGGGACCTTTTCTCTCATAATTGGGGATGGGGTTCCATTTGAATTAGTTACATGTGTTTTGTTTAAATGTTTAGTAGAGTGTAACCCAGTGATACTAGATGTCATGTGATCAGTAGCGCAACTATCAATAATCCATTATCTATTACAAGTAAGTGAAAGAATGATGGAGGGATTACCTAAGGTGGCCAAGGCCTTGGAGTTAGATGTGTCTGTTGGAGGCTTTGATATAAGCTCTTAGGATGATGCAGTGGATGCAAAAGAAACTCTGCTCAAGTCCATCGTTTTCCCTTAGTGAACCCACCCTTCTGGGTAACCAATAACATCATCACAATCCTTAATTGTGTGGTTATCTAAACCACATTTGGAACACTTTATTGGATACCGGTTACGAGCGGGTGTAGTGGCATCAAAGTTTTGAATGGATGACCGTGATTGCTTAGACCTCATAGCAACCAAAACAACGACTTCGGGCATGACACTGGATTCAAACAAGGTTACTTGTTGGTTGCTATTTCATTTAACATGTGCATATGCAGCCTCACATGTAATGTTTAAGTTCCTTCCTCAAGATCTCTCAATGGATTTGATCAAAGATATTGTCCAATTCTACAAGAAATATACAAATTGGACAAGATCAATCTCTCTGCATCTAGTTTCAATGTTTGCTGGATTTTGATCAAAGATATTGGCAACAGGTGTTCCATTCTGTGTCATTGTAAATGATCTTCATGTAGATCATAAATCTTTGCTTCATCTGAACCATCAGAATATGTTTTCTTTGTTGCATCCCAGACTTTCTTTATTGTATCATTACTATTTCATTGAACGTTGCTATTTCATTGAACTTTGCTATTTCATTGAACTTTGGGTTCGTTTGATATATTTGGGTTGATCCTCCATTTGCATGGCTTTTAGGGATAGAGCATTATACAGAAATTTGAATATTGCATTTGAAAAACCTTACAAGAGCAAGCTTCTAATTTGAATAGTCGTAAAAGATAAAGTATAATATATACTTGTTTTACTTTATCTTTTTAAAAGAATAAATTTTTGGTTTTCATAAATGTCAATTAATAAATTCATCTTCATACTATTATCCAGGCTAAGTTAGATTCCAATATGGAAAAAGATTGGATTGAGCATAATCGTCTCAGCACCGAATATGAACTAGGGCTCCACACCTTCCTTAATGATGCTTTTGCTTTGTCGTCTTTTCATGGAAAGATAAAATGTCCATGCAAAAGGTGTCGCAACAGGCATTTCCATGTACGTGACACTGTTCAGGAACATCTAATCATTTCTGGGTGGGATAGTCAGTATGCCCAAGGTATATGGGTACACTACACCAAAAACCCCCATTAGCCACGGTTTTATACCGTGGGCGTAAGACATTGCCACGGCTAAGAGCCGTGGACTACAGGGGCGTCGCAAAATTTTTTGTCACGGCTACAAACCGTTGCTAAACATTGTAGCAACGGTTTTATGGTTGAAGGGGATGGCGTTATTTGCAGAAATTAGCAACGGTTATAAACCGTGGATAAATTAGCAACGGTTCTAAGCCGTTACTAAGTGTAAATATTAGCAACGGTTATAAACCGTGGCTAACAAGATAGCTACGGTTTATAGCCGTGGCTAACTATGGCAACGGTTTTTAGCCGTGGCTAAGTTTATATATTTGCAACGGTTTTAAACCGTGTCTAAAGGTAGCAACGGTTTCTAGCCGTGACTAACATTTGCAACGGTTTTAAACCGTGGCTACGCACATGTATTTGCAACGGTTTTTAACCGTGTCTAAAAGTAGCAACGGTTATTAGCCGTGGCTAACTGTGGCAACGGTTATAAACCGTGGCTAAATAGTGTAAATTAAACCGTGGCAAAGGTACTAGCAACGGTTGTTAGGTGTAGCAATATGGAACTACGGTGTGAAACCGTTGGCAATTAAAACAAAATTCAAAAAAAAAAAGAAATCTGTTTTGTTGCAACGGTGTAAAACCGTTGCAAGTTAATATAATCGAATGCTGCAGCAAAATCACAGCCGTGGCACCTGCAAAATCAGTCCTTACTATAGTTTGTGTCATGCCTCCGACACGAATAAGAACCACCAAACTATATGCTAGATAAATACAAAATCAACCGTAAAAAGGAACTTGTCAAGTTTTGACGCCAAACAAAAACATGTAAACAAATAGCATTAATTAATGTACAATAACAGGATTAACCTGAACAAATGGAACATAGCTTGTTATATCAGGTTTCGCTCGCATCTAAAACAAAAGAATTTCTCTATGTTTTTTCCAACAATACCAATCGCCCTAGTTATAATGTAAGAAAATACATTGATGCCCTTAGGAACAGGCCCCATTTCTTTCGGTAGTTGCTTGTTCAATATACTGAAAATGATGAGAATGCAGCACCTGGTAGTTGCTTGTATATGGCACCGGTGATGGTTGATACAACGACACACTTTGCACCCCAGAAACAAGCAATGTATGCGCATTCTCCTGTCCAACATACTGCGCTGCCCGTACTGGCTCAAACCTTCAGAGCCCTGCAGTATAAAAATTAGTCAGTACTTAATGACAGACAAACATGACCTATAAAGATTGCTAATAAACCAATGACAGACAAACATGACCTATAATTGCACAGTTATTGAAACAAGACAACATAAATACTATTTAAGTACTTTATTGCATATGATCTGGACCTGGGTGTAATAACAATAAGTTGTAGCAAAAGCACAAGTAGAAGTATCATCATCAACAACATATAGGTTTCATGCTGAAAAAAAAATTCTACTAGACCAGATTATATGCTCCTAAAAAAAATTCTACTCCACGGAACTCCTAAAAAACATTGTCATATATCCATTACATCCATCACAGTATATATCATCAATTACATAAGCTAAAACTTGATCATGTGACATCATAACATACCATGTCGTCCGATGTAAGAGTCCCAGACTTATCAAAACAACGTCAACCCACAAATCCACCAATACAGGCACCATTACTACATTAGATAAGACTTTTTATCCTATTTGCTTGAAATCACAAACGAAAGAGTCATTTATGCTTAAATGTCGAGGAAGTGAAGTTATCACTTCAATTTTTTCATCATATTGATTCCGGTTATAAGTTTACTAGCTTGCTAAACTGAATCAGAAATTCTAAATGTCGAGGAAGTGGGCGAGGAAATAAGCGAGGGGAGGGAGGTGGCGGGATGGGAAAATCAATCAATTTAAGAACATAAAAAAGGAAAATCAGAATGGCATTGAAAACCACCATGAGTTTACAAATCACATTTCCATTTTTATAGAAACTTTGCAATTACAAGATATACACGAATTACACGTGTTTATCTTTCCTACCAACACACTATAATCTAAATATAGACTCACTTTAATTCCTAACTAGATTTTTCAAGATTTACTACTTGTCAGAATTTTTTTTTTTTAAGGTTTTACTTTTATGACAAGAGATTATGAAAGATTTGGATTAAAAAAAAAACTTTTATAGATTTCTACGGATTTTTGGATAACTTATATTTTATGACAAATGGCAGACCTTACAAAAAAGACCTTTTGAACAGGTGACAGGTGAAAAAGGAGGGATGTCTGGCCTATTTAAACCCCCTCACCACCCCACTCATTCTTCCCCCCTCTCCCTTGCATTTCTTCTCTTCCTCTATAGTGAAGAGATTCTCCATCTCAATCTCTCCATTTCTTTGCCATTTCTCTATTTTCCATTTGGTAGGCTCTTCTTCTTTTATCTTCCTTTCTTGTGGTATTGCATGCAAATGCAAGTAGTGATCTATTGTTATGGTTTTGGTGGCCTTTTTCAGTCTATGGGTTGATTGAAAGGCTGCTTGAAATGATATAATTGTTGTCTAAATTATTTCAAATAAATACTATGGACACTAACCTTCACATATGGAATGACTTGGAGAACAGCAGACGCGCGTAGAACACACAGCAATCTCTCAACCGTAGAACACGCGCGTTTCTGCCTGAAATCAATTCTCACTCGATCAAGTAATCTCTCTATACTTGCATGTGATATCGCGACATCTCAGCAGGTCAACGCTACAACACAGCAGCAGCAAACCAAGCAGCAACAGCAACAACAGCAAAGCAGGGCAGCAGCAACAGCAAAGCAAGGCAGCAGCAGCAGTAACGCGCCAAAGCGTAGTAGCAGCATCAGCAGCAGCATCAACGCCGGAAATAGAAAACGCCTAAACATAATTTCAATAAGCTGAAAAACCTGCACTAAACATAATTTGACACATTTTCAATATAATAATATTTAACAAATATATACAGAATGATAAAATAGACATAAAAAGATATTCACAAACACATTTATTAATCATACACTAGCATAAAAAAGACAAGCATCCGACTCCAAAAAAAAAGATCTAACTGCATAAAACTGATAAATTGACTACAGATTCTTCAAAAACAAAACAAAACTAACTCTAGTCTAAGTTGCATAAACCATTCCATATACCCTTTTTGTTCAGAGGCATACAGGATAATAGGTCAATGTAAAGAAGCAAAATAAAACAATCTCAGTACCAAAATTTACATTAAACATTCAAATAAGTTCAAAAGATCTTTGATACAGGAAAAATAGCATTATTCCTGCAGCTGGTAACCTACCGCTCACCAAACCCAAGACCAAATTTGACCAACCCAAAATATGGGAAAGACAAACTAGGCAAGGAAGAGATTTGAGGAAGAAATATCACTTCTTCTTCAAGTCCGGGAACATGGTAGGATCCTCAATTGATGGGGCTTCCACATTATAGTTGCTTGCTCCTCCACTAAATCCACCTCTTGGACCACGGCCACGGCCTCTACCACGTCCTCCTGGGCTGTAGTACCTCTCCCCCTCTGCGGGCTTCAGACTAATGCTGACAGACTAATAAATAACTATAATCACAACAGCAATTCCTAATAGAATTCACTAATGCTGACAGACTAATCACAACAGCAATGGTAGTACATGAGCATGGAAATAATCGACGAGACAATTCAGAACTAATAATTTCATAAAGAACATAATAAATACTAATTTATATATTCAAAAACAGTGTCATTACAATATTGACCCACGCATAATATTTAACATTACAATCTGCAGTTGTCTTCACTACAGAGCAGCTGGATAAAAAAGTTTAGAGCACCAACTGCTATGCAAGTCTATCAACTTTATTGTCATTGTTATGGCACACAAGCAGCGAAATTCATTGCGGGCATTAAGCCATATAATCATGGGCTCAATTGATCACACAACAAACAATTAAAGCAACACATAAAAGGCCTATAAGATGACAAAAGACTACAAAACTTAGGAAGAAGTAAACTATTAAATAATAAATGAGAAATGAAATGGAGGAAATAGAACAATTAGGAAGTTATATTCAAAAGCCAGAATAACCTTCAGGTACACTAAATCATCCTCAGAAAACGCCTTCTCATCATTGACATGAGTAGCAGCGCACCTCGCAGCAACACCATTATGAACATGTTGTTTTATGGATGATTCATGAGTACTTATATAGTCTTTCTGTAATGCATAAAACAATGTATGTCAACAACAAAGGCGGAGGAAATCCACGTTGTAATTTTTATTTTTCATTTTAAATAAATTCAGGTCAATAGTCTCACATACCACACCCTGAACATCCAAGATAGCAGCAGCAGCATCCAGGATAGCAGCATCAGCATCCAGGAAATCCACGTTGTAATTTTTATTTTTCATTTTAAATAAACTATCCATCTATTATGAGTAATTAAGAGCTTTTCAACTATCATATTAAAAAATGGAAGTTTGTTGTGCAAACATAATGAAAATATCACCAACTTCACTTCTCATTGACCATGCCAAAGAGTAACGACCCCTTGTCATGCAAGTCCTTTTCACCTCCCCTGCCCTCATCACCTTCTTAGTTGCCTGTTAAATCATCGTCTCCTTGTCATTGTTTCACCGTCCTATCTTCTTTGGTTTGCACATTCTTTAAACCAGGATGGTTGATGGTTATGAAGATGTCATTGTTGTTGTTATTTGTGGTTATTTGATTTAATTTCAGTTCTGTAAAAGTTTAAGCTATTAAATAAATGGAAAACAAAGATGAGAATGAAAAGCAACATTGAGTTGATGATAATGGTTTTAGCTTATGCCATGTCATTGTTCATTTAGAGATTATGGTTAACAAAGATTGGATTTTCAGTATAACTTGACAAATAATTTTAGTAATTACATTCTTCAAGGGACAGGCATCATTGCTAAACTACTAGCTCATCCACTCATCATCACAAGAAAGAATTGCAAACAAATGAGATATATTTGGTGAAAACACAAAGGAGTGTTGTATGATGGAAACAATGATCTATTTGCAAAACAGAGTAAAAGGGAGTCCCATCAATTCAATTCAATTATCTTGTCATATGCTCACATACCAAGGTCAACTTCGAAGTAGATTAGGAAACTTAAAAAGTTATGTCATATGCTCACATACCACCAATGCAGACGTAGTCGGCTTCAATAACTGTAAGGCATCAGATGAGTCCGTTAGTCCAGAAAGTTGCTTCGACAACCAATCGAAAGCCGCAGAATATCAAAAACCGCAACCACGCAGCAAGTCAGGCCATGTCATCGCAGTCAGAACACAGTATCGCAGCAGCAGTCCATGTGAACACAGCCATAACACAGCAGCTAGCAGTGGAGTATGATGCAGTGGAGCACTTACTATCTGATTTATCAGTTCTGCTGAGCACCCTTTGAAAAGAGACACCTTATCAATGTATGGCTTATACAGTCTTTGTGATATCTGCAATAAATTTAAATTCAGTCATTAAATTACCACATTGATACCAGAGCTAAACTAACAAAGGCATATCACAAAGGCTTCCCCTTACCACATTGTACGTACACCACGGTGAATTGGAAGTAATGGATGCATGGGCAGATTTTGAAGATTCAGAAGAAGAGGAAGAGGAAAAGGAAGAGGACGATATGGATGGCATGTTACATGACGCATTTGGGCATTCGCCATTTATGGGTGAAGAAGAAGACATTGACCATGAACCAAATGAAGAGGCAAGGTCATTTTACAAGTTAGTTGAGGAAGCTGGGCAAGAGCTATACCCTGGTTGCAAGAACTTCAACAAGTTGTCCTGCCTTGTCCACTTGTTTCACCTAAAGTGTCTAAATGGTTGGACCAACAAATCTGTAACTCAACTACTCAAATTTCTTAAAAAGTTGCTCCCCTTGGTGAATGCTTGCCTGATTCGTTCTACAAGGCGAAAAAAATTGTGAATGATCTTGGCCTCGGTTATAAAAAGATTGATGCTTGTCCCAATGACTGTATGTTGTATCGAAATGAATTTGCGGATGCAGAATCATGTTCTATATGCCACTTATCTAGGTGGAAACAAGCAAATGATGGGTCTAATGTACTTACTAGTAAGAGACGCGGGGTAGCTGCTAAGACAATGTGGCATTTCCCACTTATTCCAAGGTTACAGAGGCTATTTATGTCATCTAAGACAGCATCAAGCATGCGTTGGCATGCAGACTCACGAGCACGGGATGATATCCTACGGCATCCTGCTGATTCTATGGCTTGGCGACATCTCGATAATCAATTTCCAGACTTTGCTGTTGATGGTCGAAATGTCAGGCTAGGATTGGCAAGTGATGGCTTTAACCCATTTGGAACTCTTAGTATTGCGCACAGCACGTGGCCAGTTGTCTTAATTCCATATAATCTACCGCCATGGATGTGTATGAAGCAACCTTTCTTTATGATGTCTTTGCTTATTCTCGGACCTCGTGCTCCAGGCAATGATATTGATGTATATTTACAGCCATTGATTGATGAGTTGAAGGAATTATGGGATGTTGGGCGTCTAACATACGATGCATCAAGGAAAGAAAATTTTGTGATGCGTGCAGCTATCTTATGGACAATTAATGACTTTCCTGCATATGCAAACTTGTCTGGGTGGAGCACAAAAGGCAAGTATGCATGCCCCACTTGCAATGTGGAGACAACACGTCATTATCTTAAAAACTCTCGCAAGTTTTGTTATATGGGTCATCGTCGCTTTCTAGATGAGACTCATAGATATAGACGTCAAGTAGAATCATTTGATGGACAAATTGAACTACGATCTCCTCCCCCTAACTTCACTGGCCAACAATTGCTAGCCGAGGCAAGTAAGGTGACAATAACGTTTGGGAAACACCATGCTCAAGTAGTTGGCTCTAAGCGCAAAAGGGATTGTGAAGGAGTAATAGGGTGGAAGAAGAAAAGTATTTTCTTTTCATTGCCTTATTGGGAACATCTCTTAATACGTCATAACCTAGACGTGATGCATATCGAGAAGAACATTTGCGAGAGTTTAGTTGGAACACTACTAAACATGGAAGGGAAAACCAAGGACACGTTGAATGCCCGTTTGGACCTGCAAGAACTGGACATTAGGCATGCCCTGCATCCAGAAACTACTTCTAGTAAGGTTCATTTGCCTAAGGCGTGTTACTCCTTGACCGCGGAAGAGAAAAAGCTACTCTGCACAGTGCTCTCCAAGGTGAAAGTGCCAGATGGCTATTCGAGTAACTTATCCCGATGCGTTCGTGTGAAAGAACGTAAAATATCAGGAATGAAGAGTCATGATTGCCATATATTAATGCAACAGCTACTGCCAATAGCAATTCGCAAAATTCTTCCCAAAGAAGTTAGTACAGTTTTGATTGAGCTAAGTACGTATTTTCGTGAATTATGCTCCAAAACTGGGACAGTTAATTGCTATGAGCAGTTAGAAAGTCATATACCTCTAGTACTTTGTCATCTTGAGAGGATTTCCCCCCCAGCTTTCTTTGATATAATGGTTCACTTGTCCATACACTTGGCAAGTGAGGCTAAATTGGGAGGACCTGTTCACTATCGCTGGATGTATCCTATTGAGAGGTAAATCCCCATACCATGTGTCATAATGTTAGGTAGTATGTATTAAAATAACTACTAATATATCATGGCAAATTATTTGTCATAGGTACCTTCACACGTTGAAGTCATATGTGCGCAATCGAAGTCGTCCTGAGGGATCAATTGCTGAAGGATACCTGGCTGAAGAATGTTTGACATTTTGTTCAAGATATTTGAACGATGTCGAGACAAGGGCTAACCGGCCAGTGCGAAATGATGATAATTATGTGCAAGCACCACGATCCTTCCTCAACATTTTCTCATCGCCCGGGCGTGGCATTGGGAAGGCAGAGTTTATGAATATTGACGAAGTTACGTGGGTACAAATGCATAGATGGGTGTTATTTAACACATCTGAAATATACACACATGTAATGTATGCACGTCTACTATCTCCTCTCCACTTGAATCTCGACTTTGTAGCACCCTTAGTATCTCTAATGCATCTTAACCTTTTGTAGAGAACATAAGGAAGCCCTCCGAGCACGATACCCGAACAAACGACAAATAGACATTGATCGGATTCATAACTCTGAGTTTCCTCAATGGTTTCGTGATGCTGTGAGTTTTGCCTCTACTAAATTGTAAATTCATGTTAACCAAATACTAAGGTTGTGCATTCTTTGGCTTCTAATGAACAGGTCAGCAGTTCTGATGAACCTAATGATGTTCAACACTTGTCGTGGGGTCCTTCGAAGGTTGTTCGCAAGTTTAAAAAATACCTTATTAATGGGTGTAGGTATCGCACGCAGTGTGCAGATAGGAGAAGTAAAACCCAGAATAGTGGAGTTGTACTCTCGGCAAGTTGCATTAATTATGGAACGGTTAATGACAATTCCCCCACAACCAAAGATGTGACGTACTATGGCGTGTTGACTGACATCACAGAGTTGGATTATGGAGGAGGGCGACATGTAGTCCTATTTAGATGTGATTGGGTTGATAGGCGCGGCATTCAGGTAGACGAGTTAGGATTCACAATTGTGAAACTTAATCGACTACTATGTACGGATGAACCCTACATTCTCGCTTCACAAGCGAAGCAAGTCTTTTATGTACAAGATCCTGTTAAAACTGAGTGGCACGTCCCTGTTAAGATAAAGCCTAGAGAATTTTATGATGTCAATGGAGAGTCGTCTACAACCACTGAAGAAGAAATTGTTGAATCTGAGCCCGTTCCTGTTAGAAGGTTTGATAATATGGATGGTGATGAAGATGTTGTAATAGAGTGTTAGCAAGTTGGGTATTCTAAGTTCATAGAGTAATGTATGAAGTTTGATAATATGGATGGTGATGAACATGTTGTGCATCTCAACTTTAATGCTATTTTACAATATGCACAGTATATGATTGATACTTATATTTTATTCAATGGTTTAATATATGTGGTTCAATCTATTTGGCTCTATGGCTGTGATACATTTGATGTTGCTTTCTGAACTTATATTTTTTCTATGCATGAATATGTACAATCTTGAATGTTATAACAGGTAAAAATAATATAGAGATGAGGCGTCTAACTCAAAGAGGACAGTTGCAATCTCGAAGAGCAACCTTATCACAACATGCTTCTACTTCACAAGCTATATCAAGTCAGGAAAGGTCACAGCATGTGTCTCAACTATCTCAAACAGATACTGTAGTCCCTGAGACTATTACTCCCTCTATTGCTGGAGAGGGACAGCCGCTATCTGAAGATCAACAAGAACTTGCTGACCATGATATGAATGAAGTTGAACAACAACTAGAGAGGATTGCGGATGGACGCCTATCTACAAGGCATAGGGATGAAGCTGTTCGTATAGGTAATGTTTGCTGACTTATCGCAAGTGTAAATTTTTTTTTCTTCCAGATATGACATAGTTTGAGGAAATCGATTTTTTTTTTAATATTCATGATATATAGCTTATTTCACTTTGGGTGCTATTGGAATTGCAGTACAACGATATAAGAAACGCAAGGGTATGCATCAATATGAAGGCCCAAACCATATAAAATTGATGGTGGTGAAATGCAATGCCTTTGGACAGCCTATCGGCAAGACAGCAGCAAAAGTATCTACTGAAATTGGTATAATAGCACGGGATGGAAGTAAGGTGCCTCTTTCACCTTGCAAATGGCCGAAGATATCACCAGATGTGAAGGACACTATTTGGAAGCTAATATCGGTAATAGTCTTGCAAGTTTAATAATATACGACATACCACATTTTCCCAAATCGTATTTCTATATTACTTATCGTAGCTTGATAATTATTGGAATACTACGTTTTTGTCACAGGCAAAGTTCTCATTCGAAAACTGTACGGACAAAACTAAGGTATTTGTCTATCTTGACGAGTGTTTAAAATTTGATAATTAGTGTTTCTATATATCGTCATGTGATTATATTATACTAAAAAAAACTTTATTATAAAATTTGACAGAGATGGGTCCTTACTAAAGCGTGCGATTGTTGGAAACAATGGAAACACAATTTGTTCAAGGCATATCATAGGTTTGATCGACCACTTGAGCAACAATATGAGCACACTGATGATGGGGTGGATAAGGCTCAGTGGCGGATGCTTGTACAGTACTGGAGGAGCGAAAATTTTAAGGTGTATATGTTAAGTACTGTAGTTTAACTAGTACGATAGTTCATATGATTGAAAAGAATTGTAACTGTGAATTTGTGTTTGTATGCAGAAAGTCAGTGCACAAAATAAATCAAATCGCGCCCGATTAAAGATGATTCATCGATGTGGAACCATGTCATTTGCACGTAAATGGGAGGAAGAGGTAGCAATTTTTTTTCCCAATGATTTCTATATATAATGTATGTTGTGTGCCATGCCGCTCATATATTACCCCTTAATGCATGCAGATGTACTAGCTTATGTATATTATTTTAATGTAATTTGTATTATTCCAGAGAGAAAAAAACCCAAATGGACAAGAACCAGATCGAATGCAAATGTTCAAAGCAACTTACACATTATCTGATGGATTATTCCCTCAGCCTGAAGCAGCAAGGAGATATGTACGTTATATTCTATTGAATTATATGAATGTACCTAGTTAATGTGTTGTTCAAATGTTGTTAACCATCATAAACTGTATTTGATCATTTATGGTTTATGGGTATGTGCATCTGTTTTGATGTAGTCGCAAATGGAACAACTCACACAGCCAACAGATGGCCAAGAGGGAATGAATAGGGAGGAGGCGTTTAGAGATGTGATGGGGGGGGGGGGATGGACATGGGAGGGCCAAGATGTATGGGGTTGGCGTCACTCGAACAATGCTCCGCAATGCAGGGGGGGATGAAGCTAATGCCAAAGTACGTGAACTAGTGCAATCACATGAGCTTACTAAGCAACAGCTAGTTTCAGCGCATGATGCAACTGCACAAGAGCTAGTAGCTACGAAGGAGAAGCTAGCAGCCACTGAAGCAAAGCTGGAGACAACGACAGCAAAGTTGGAGACAACGACAACAAAGTTGGAGACAACGACAACAAAGTTGGAGACAACGACAGCAAATCTGGAGATAACCAATCGGAAGGTAGACACGTTGACCAATGATATGGAGGCATTTAGAGCATTCATGTCAAACATGCAACCTCTAATGGGATCCGCGACGCAGCCAGGCAGGGTGAGTAATTAAACTTTAACCATACGCACCTAAATACATGAATAATTAAACTTTAACCATAGCTAATTTGAATGTTGAATGCTGATTGAATGCTAAAGTGATGAAATGCTTGAATGCTGAAATGTATGTTGAATCGTATGCTTCAATTGCGTAAATGTATGCTGAATGCTATTTGTATGCTTGTAAAAGGTTGCTTGGAAAAGTAGTAACAATTTGCTGAATGCATAGGTTAAATGAGAGTGTGTTTACCTCACAAGCACTCCTTGGTGGATGCTACCATTTGACCTTATTCAAGGAGTGTAGCTAGAAAGGAATTAGAGTATGACTAAAACGAAATAGGATAGGCTTAAAAGAGAAAAACATTACTTGTGCATCAGCTGATTGCTAGTACTAAGAATTCTTTTTTCAAATGAAGTAAAGCTTTCAAGGCCATATAGGGGAATGTAATAGTATGGTTTTTAAGATCTTTGCAGGCAACTAAAGAATTGAAAGACAATAAAACAATTCTTTAGTAGGGAAATGTAATAGTAGGGGAATGTAATAGTCCAGGCTTCCCGCTGATCCCGTCCCGTCCCGTCCCGAACCTGTTTGGGATGGGACGAGGTCGGGATGAGGTTTTTCCCATCCCGTCCCGTCCCGATCCCGTATGAATGGGATGGGATTGGGATGGGCATATCTCGTCCCATCCCGTCCCGTGCCCACCCCTAACACTAGATAGGCATGTTTATACATAATCTCCCATCTCTTACTACTTTCAATAGTTAATAAAATTTAAAATAAATTAAAGAAGCTTTATATTGTGTTCTTTGTTCACACTTGTGCATTCCTTCATTTGATTGCATGAATGCGTATTTCTATTTCTTTGTGCGTGTAGTATATGTGTTCGTGTAGTATATGTGTGCGTGTAGTATATGTGTTCTTTACAACCGCTACGTACGGGGGTACGTGACGACTTTACCCGTATAAAACACAAATAAAAAATTAAAAGCAAAACTTGTCGTGAAGTCCATTGCATATTTAAAGCACAAGACGAACTCATCCCAAATAACCAGCGCCCAGGAACCTGGACAGCACCCACCTTATCCTCACGAACTCTTAGTCGCAGCGATGTAGAAGCCAAAAACCGACGCTGTAACAGCGCGTACAGCAGAACGCTGACTCTGTCAGCAGCGTATTCTGGCTGCCAAGCTGAAAATTCATCGCACTCTGTCAGCAGAAGCAACTCTGTCTACGCAGACCACAATGCTGTCTGTGTGCAGAGTGCGGAATGTGACACGCGTCTGCTCCGCTACGCCGCATTCCCTTATCCGCACGACCTCTGAATCGCAGCAATGTAGACACTGGCGCTGTAACAGCGCGTACCGCAGAATGCTGACTCTGTCAAGTTTTGAACTATACTCTGCAGGTTTTGAACTTCAAGTTTTGTACCGTTACTCTGAAACTATTCGAAACTGCTCCCTCCCTAACTGTTTATTTTTCCCTTCTTCACGATGTTCTCAACTTCTCATGATGATCATGTGCAGAGTATAGTTTTAAACGTCTGATGGTGCAGGTGTTTTATTCGATAATCTTAGACACATCCATTTGAAGAAAAGAGGTGACGAAAGGTTTGTATTTGTTTTACTCCTTTTCGTTCTCTACTATGACCAGGTTGTTATATATGTTCGAATTTAAAAATAGAAAAGCCGTTCTCTGAGAGGGAAAATCATTAAAAATGAACTAAAAACATAAGAACTCTTAAATAAATCGCAATAATGCTTAGCTGAGTACACACCCATCATCAATTCTAACTATTTTTTAGTTGTCGATATTATTGGAACCAAACGAGCTAAATTATAGAATAGTACTTGCTCATAATAGGGTGCCTTTTCAAAAGAAAATAAAATGATTGTTGGGGTGGTTTGGTCGGAAGGTGGGCTAAGAAGGCATGTGGGATTACAAACCTGTCTTTGTAATGAATTGATGGATGTCAGTATAAAAAAAAATGTGGTGTTTGTGACTGAGAAATGGAATAGTTTTTCAACGGAGATCATGAGGTTTTAGTGCTTTCCATGTCTTCATTCTCCTTTGACTTGGGGAGCTAGAACATCCCCCCAGTTTAGAATTCAAATATTAGTTTTGTTTTGGGAATTTTATTATATGATGTTAGTATGTGTTGCGGTGTTCATCGGCTCTTCGTTGGGTGTTCAATGGGTGATTAGTAGTAGGGTTTTGAACTAGCAATTGTCAGATCAACATCAAGTAAGCTACAGTTGACTGATATCAGACTGAAGATGAAAAACGTACAGCAGAAGCAACTCTGTCTACGCAGACCACAATGCTGTCTGTGTGCAGAGTGCGGAATGTGACACGCGTCTGCTCCGCTACGCTGCATTCCCTTATCCGCACGACCTCTGAATCGCAGCAATGTAGACACTGGCGCTGTAACAGCGTGTACCGCAGAATGCTGACTCTGTCAGCATCGCACTCTGGCTGCCAAGCTAGAAAACCATCGCACCCTGTCTTGGGGTCCTGCAAGCGAACCAAACCTGTTTCCCAGCAGACTTCAATCTCCGCCCTGCTATGCCTGAAACGAACAGCAGAAGCACGCATCGCACTCTGTCTACGCAGACCACAGTGCTGTCTGTGCTGCAGAGTGCGGATTGTCCAGCCAAACCGCAGTCCAGCCAAACCGCAGTCCAGCCAAGCTTTCACCACCTGGACTGCAATGTTACGCGTGTCTGCAGTCCAGCCAAACCGCAGTCCAGTGTGAGCATTCACCACCTTCTGCACTGCAATGCACTACACATTGCTAGCTTAAAAGGTTCGTGTTTTGGTACTTGTACAATCAATTGGCTTTTGTTCAAAAGTTTCCTCTTATCTTGTCCCTTCGCCTACTGGCATGAGTTAACTCTCAGCTTTTAGACCTGTAACAACTCCGTTATCTATTACATTAGTTACTCTTATGACCTTATGCAAACCTCGTGGACATTACTAACTCTAAAACTATTAAATTTTGTTTTCTTTTTTGAATCTGTAATTTAGCATGGTTCCTGCAGTTGCTATTTGTAAGTGGGATGGCCCTGTCCTTTTTAGGACTCATCCTTGTGAATTGTATTTAAGAATCTATTAAGATAAAAAAGAGAAGAGTTGTTATAGGATCTTTTGACATTCAGTAGGGTTTCACTTTGAGGATTAGAATAGGATGAAATCTTGTATTTCTGTTGTTTTGTTTCCTTTCCCTTTTTATCTCATTTTGCTTGATGCTTACTTGCAGGCCATCATCTCATAGTTTTTTTTTTTAGGGTCTGCTTGATAGCCTGAAAATTTATTTTTCAATTAAGATTCCATTTTCCATTGTTTGATTAGCCACATAAGTAGGAAAACAAGGTACACTTGATTTTCCTGACATCCCCCCATAAGAAAACTATTTTCTGGATAAACATGTACAGTATTATAAAAAAGAACTGTTAGAAAAAAAAACTCTCAAAACTCATGTACAATAAAGCTAGATTTAAGACTAATTTTGTAATAGGAAATTACCAATATACCCATGACACCTAACAATTTTTAATATAATTTTCTTAGTCCTTTTTCCTAGTAAGAGAGTATTCATGCAACATAAGTAGATACAATGTTGATATTAGAAGGTTCATACAATATCACTTTCACTTCCCAACAACCTTAAGAGCCGCTTGTCTTAACACACCCACTGGCTGTTAGCATTACTATGTTTACCAGCTCCGTTTCTATTCCGAACTTATGGAAGTAAATATTTTATGTCGGTATTAAATGTTTGAATTTTTTTTTCTTTAGGTATCCGATTCCACCATTTGATTTTTCTGTTGAAGGAGTGACATCGATATCAGCTGATGTTCATAAGTATGGGTTGGCACCCAAGGGAACAAGTATAGTCCTTTACAGGAATCATGACATCAGAAAGGTATTACTTATCGTTTATGATACTTGCCTATGACATGTATTTGGCCAGTGGGTCTATCTTCATCGGCTCAAAATGTTAGTAACTCGTATCTTTTTTCTTATTTACTTAATCTATGGAAGAGGATTGAGATTATTGGAAATTTTTTATCAAAAGGATATGAATAAAACTTATCAAACTCATTAGCTCTACCTATATGTCTATGGACTCTAACTTGTCCCAGAAATATATTTTGTATTGATAATCCTTAGCGAACACTTACATGATCTTGCTTGTACTTTTATATTTATCGTAGAAGTTGTTCAAGACTTTTGCTCTGTATTTTATAAAAGAAGTATGCATGTTATATATTTTGTTACTTGGTAAGTTGTGTGCTAATTCTTTTATAATTTTCTGTTGGCCGATGGACCTCTTTTATGGCTATCGCTGAACTTCTTCAACAGCACCAATTTGTGGCAGGTGAGTCTCTTACTTTTCAGTTTTCAAATATTCACTGCACTTGTCTTTTCATAGATACACCGTTTGTTGGGTCCAGGGGTGAAAAGAGCGAAACCCCTCAGAACCACTTCACAACATGCACACGAGATTGCTTCGCTCTCTTCATCCCCAGTCCCAACACCGTTCTCTATTCTGATCCTGACACATGTTGAATAAAAGATTTGGAAGTTGTTTTGTGAAATTTATTTATTTAATGCATTGCTGCAAGGATGGCTTAACTTGAGGATTATGTGTTTCATTGACAGTTGACACCTCGACGTATACATACTCATATTTGACATTGTTACTTTTGAAGCTCCAATTTTGGCATGCATTCAACGACACCATATTAGTGAAACATGTGCTCCAATGATTCAACATTTAGTAAAATTGTGAGATTTGGATAACGTTGTTTTGATTATTGAAAAACAGTAGAATGTTTTCATTCAGGTACAATGTTTAGAATATGAATATCCAAATCAGATTGACATGGGCTTACAGGAAAGTTACTATGTAAAATTGTGAGATTTGGATAATGTTTTTGATTATTGAAAACCAGTAGAATGTATTGTATTCAAATACGATGTTTAGAATATGAATAACCAAATCAGATTGACATGGGCTCACGGGCAAGTTACTATAGATGGTTTGAACATGTCTATCAACTTTTACATCTGATCTGTATTTTTCTGTTTTCTTTCTGCGAATCTCTCTTACTGGTAAACTTGTACTTTGTCAATGATAAATCTCATATCATATTAAATCCTCTTCTTTTTTGCAGTTACGGAATGGTCAGGGGGTCTTTATATTTCTCCTACCATAGCCGGAAGCAGGCCTGGGGGATTAAGTGTTGGGGCTTGGGCGGCCATGATGGCTTTAGGCCAAGAAGGTTATATAGATCATTGAAGGTTTTCCTTTTAATTTCCCCCCTCCTTTGCTCCTCAGTTTTCACTAAAATTATGTGGCAAAAAAACTGTGTTCTTGTAGGATACTTGGAAAACACAAATAGGATCATGGAAGCATCTAAGAGCCTACAGAAAGGGTCAGTGATATTTTTTTCTTGGAACTTTAGTTTTGTGCTTAGATTGTACCTTAAAAGAGAGAAGAAAATCACATTTATTTTGTTGAGTTTGTTCTGCAGGATAAAGAAGATACCAGAGCTATTTATCATTGGAAGGCCAGATATGACTATTGATGCTTTCGGTTCGAAAGATATCGACATTTTCGAAGTAAATGATATAATGTCATCAAAAGGCTGGCATTTGAATGCATTGCAGAGGCCTAACAGGTGTGCCATTTTTATTTTATTTTCAGTATTTGTTTTTCAGATATATAGCAGATTTTAGAAAAGGATAAAAGAGAAAGTTCCCTAGGCCTATATAAGCACCTCTCATGTTCCAGAAATTGCAAGGATTTGGAGAACCTAATTGTTGGACTGACGAATTCCGTCATGTATATCTTTATTCATGGTCTGTGTGCCATGTTAATTACAATTAAGTTTCAAGCTTTGCCAAATATAGCCATGAAATCAGCATATTAAAGAGTATGAAAGGCTAAGATCGTAGAGCCAACAATGTTCTACATATGCAGTCCAACTGAGCTTAGAATTACATATCTAGTTGAATTCAGTTAAAGATAAACCCGAAACATGGTTCTAAATGAACCCGATCCCGTCCCGATCTCGAAACATGCCTGATTCAATTCAATTCTTCTTCTCAAGCAATCTCTGTTATTGTCAGTCTTTTGTAACAGCAACTCAACTCTGTTTGTGGCTTGCAAGATTCTGTTCTTCAAGATATCAACTGTCTGACAGATCAAATTAGTCTGGAATAGCTTGATATCATCAATTCCTGCAAGAAACATATTCAAACACAGGTTAGTTCCTAACACAAGAACAGTGGAGTATCAGTATACACATGGTAATTGAATGTTTCAAAGATTGATAGATTTATCAAAGTTGTTGAGTTATTAATTCGTTTTGAATAGAAAATTTTTTTTTTTTGCCACATATGCAATAATGTCTACTAATTAATAAATGTGTGAATTACTCCAATGGATTGTAAAATAAATGTGTGAATTACTCCAATAGATAAGATGTACTAAAATATATTTGTGCTACAGATCCGGAGAGGTTTAGATTTGCTAGAGACACATCAAACGGGAGAAGGCAGTTGAATTCCTGGAGCAAGTCACCCGTTCTCCTTTGGATTGTAAGAATCAAACCATGTTTTCTTTTGTTAAATATTATCTCTGATTATGAATTCAACACTATTATGCATTTTCCATTAAATTCTGCAAAGTATAATGATGTATAGTGCCTTGATTTGATTCAATCCCATAAGATAAATGAATTGTGAAGATATAACAAAATTTGCCTACTTAAATATGAATGTGTTCCAAGTATCTGCAAAGTATATGAATGTATAGTGCCTTATGATGTATGTGTTCCAAGTATCCAAGTATAATGATGTATATTATTAGACACATCTAGTTTAAATTTGATTCATTTTGGGTAGGGTGACTACAATGTCTGCTTAATTTTATATAGCTTTAATTATCGACGCATCAAGTGTACAACTCACCTAATTTATTATTGAAAAAAGTTGCAATCCGTTCCGAATAGATTGAAAAATTCAGAGTTTGACTTGTGAATCAACAAATTGGAGACCATTCTTAAATTGGACAGCCATGACTGCTTCATGCTTCATGCTTCCTGAATAAGTCCAATTATTATAAGCATGAATGATTAATCTAGCTAGCTAACAGTATGTTGCTTATTGTTTCAGGCATGCTTCTTTAGATAGTTCTTTCGATCTGTCGTCAAGGTCGATTATTTTACTGTGAGACATGAATTTATAATGGTAAGTCATATCCTTCGTAAAAGCGAGTTACTTGTACGAATTTTATAGATTTAGTGAGTAAAACATGTTGTTTGTGATTAACAGGCACATTTGGTCCCCAAAAACGCGAATAAATTTGATTTTCAGAAATACATCAACAGATCACTTGAAGAAGATTTCAAAGTTGTAGGAATCAGTCCAGTAATTTGGTTCATAGCAGTGTTGTATGTAAAAATTTTGTTTTATGTCCCATAGACGATCACAATTTTGTTTTATGTAGTTATTTCAATTTGAGGTTGACAGTATTTGGGATTGTATTTTTTTGTGATGGACAATTTATTGAGTATATAAAAATTAATTTAATTGTGTTCAGGTTTAAGATGTTTATAATTTGCCAAATTTTAAAATTAATATAATGACAAAAAAAAGTATATGCTAAATTTTAAAATTAATATAATTTAAATATAAAAAAATCAATTTTCAATTTTATTTTGTTAGCCACGGCTTAAAGGCCGTCGCTACAATAAAAAATTTAAAATTTTTTTTTTAAATCAGTTAGCTACGGCTAGAAGACCGTCGCTATAATAAAAATTTTTTTTTTTAAAAAAAAATCAGTTAGCTACGGCTAAATTGCCGTCGCTAAAATAAAAAAATTTTATATATTTTTTTTAAAAATCCGTTAGCCACGGCCAAACTCCCGTCGCTAAAATAAATTTTTTTTTTTTTAAAAATCAGTTAGCTACGGCTAAAATACCGTCGCTAAAATAAATAAATGTTAAATTTTTAAAAAACAAAATCAATTAGCGACGGTATTTTGCCGTCGCTAATATAAAAAATATTAATTTGTTTTTAAAAAAAAATCTGTTAGCTACGGGTAGTTTACACTTTAGCGACGGTTTGATGCCGTGGCTAATTAGCTACGGCTATTGTGCCGTCGCTGAATCAAATAGCGACGAGAAATGTAGCCACGGGATAGCGACGGTTGGTGTGCCGTCGCTGAATCCTTTTAGCGACGATTTTGGCTCATTCAGCGATGGTTTTTAGCCGTCACTGATTTCCATTTTTTTTGTAGTGACGTGATGATGGGTACCAATAAATTGTTAGAATACTATGGGTGCCATGCCAAAAGGGTAAAATAAACATTTCGTTTCTTCATCACTTCTTCCTTCTTATGCGATTTTGTCTGTCTTTGCCCCAGCTTGTCTTCTTCGTCTTCTTCTTCTATACAACAGACACCACTAATGGAATGCGGAATGAAAGAATTCAACCCAATTCAGTCACTATATTGAGCTTGCTTGGGGAAATTTCGGAAGTTAATCGTCTTAAATGTCTCCAAGGGTGTGTGGTGAGGTACGGGTTCAGTTTTAATATTGTCATGATGAACTTTGTGTCGAATGTTTATAGTAAATGTGGAGAAGTTGATGTTGCAATGGAAATTTTCACATTAATGGATTATAAAGACATTGTTTCGTGGAACTCTTTGATCAATAGTTACTCACAGAATGGTTATGTAAGAGAGTCGATTGGGTTGTTGACGAAAATTAGGATGGAAGGGGTAGCGCCGGATCATCAGACATTTGGGTCTGTAGTATCTACGGTGGCGCATAAGTCGAAGCTAGGGTTGGGTAAGTTAGTTCATGGACAAATTTTGACAACTGGGTTTCATTTGGTGTGTATATGTTGAGACAAATCTAATATCGATGTACTTGAAATGTGGAAAGATGATAGACGCTTTTCAATTGTATGATCAAATTGTAGATAGGGATATAGTTTCATGGAAAACAATGATTTCAGGTTTAGTTCAGAATAGAGCAGATGAAGCATTATCTTTCTTCCAACAGATGTTAAAGTGGGATGTTCTTCCCTTTACGACTACCTTATCAAGTGCATTAGCAGCTTGTGCACAATTGGGCTCCTTCAAGCTAGGAACCTCCATACATGGTTATGTTTTAAGATAGAGAATGAGAGTGTGTCGGAAAAGTGTTGACTTGAATAGTCTCATATCAAGTAAGGAATAGTTGTCACAAAAATTTATTAAGAGATGATTCACTCCCTAATAGTAACACGATCTTTTAAGGGAAAACCCCACACCACCTAGGCCCAGATGGAATGCCACACTCGATAGGTGGTGTTTAAATTGGGGACAGTGGAGGTGTAGGCACAAGGCAGCGAGCCAGACCAGGTGGAGCATCGCAGGTGCAATGTCACAAATGTAGAGAGTGGGGGCGTAGGCGCAAGGCAGCGAGCTAGACCAGGTGGAGCATCGCAGGTGCGCGGTCCGTCAGATGAATGATCCAAATCCTTGCCGAGATGGTGTCCGAGAGTATCCTACAAGTCTGGACGAGGTGGAGTTAGTGCGGAGGTTGCGACTAGGTGGAGCCAACAACGTCAGGAATAGTCGAGCCCGTACACCGAGTGCTACCCACAGGATCGTGGTTGCACATTAGACTCGAGTAGAAGGTGTATTTCGAGATGTTGCAGACTGGTGGATGGATTGTAGGATGTGTGACGATTCGCGCCAAGGTGGAGATTGTTGGAAAAATATTGGCTTAAATAGTCCCACATCAAGTAAGGAACGGTCGGCGAGGTGGAGGTGCAGGCGACACATTATTCAGGGGATAGACGTAGGTGCTGGGCAGCGAGCCAGATCCAAGTGGGAGCGCAGGTCCTTCGGGTGAACGAACATTCTCTATCGTTCAAGGAGAGTAGGCGCATGGCAGAGAGCCAGGCCAGGTGGAGCATCGTAGGTCCTTCGGGTGAACGAACATCCTCTATCATTCAAGGAGAATAGGCGCATGGCAGAGAGCCAGACCAGGTGGAGCATCGCAGGTGCGCGGTCTGCCAGATGAATGATCCAGATCCTTGCCGAGATGGTGTCCGAGATTATCCTACAAGTCTGGACGAGGTGGAGTTCGTGCAGAGGTTGCGACTAGGTGGAACCAACAACGCCGAAAATAGTCGAGCCCGTACACCGAGTGTTACCCACAGGATCGTGGTTGCACATGAGACTTGAGGAGAATGTGTACTTCGAGATGTTGCAGACCGATGGATGGATTGTAGGATGTGTGACGATTCGCGCCAAGGTGGAAATTGTTGGAAAAGTGTTGGCTTGAATAGTCCCACATCAAGTAAGGAAGAGTTGTCACAAAGGTTTATAAGGAGATGGTTCGCTCCCTAATAGCAACGAGGCATTTTAAGAAAAAACCTCACACCACCTAGGCCCAGATGGAAGGCCACATCCGATAGGTGGTGTTTAAGTTGGGGACAATATCATTACTATGTATATTGAACCAAGGGGTGCGCGCAAGTGCACGTGCGCGACGCCCCAACAGAGTGGATATAGCTTTTGAGAACTCCTTTATTACCATGTATGTGAAATGTGGATGTTTGGAGCAGGAACCTCCATACCATGTGTTTTATAGAACACATGTCGAAGGCGATGTTTCATGGAATGCCATGGTTGCTGGGTACGCTCAGAGTGGGTATTTAGATGAAGCTTTGGTCCTTTTCGAAGAAATGAGAGCAGCCCACGAAAGACCTGATTTCATCACAAATGTATCTCTTCTTCAAGCTTGTGCTTCCCTTGGAGCATTGCATCAAGGAAAGTGGATCCATAATTTTCTCATCAAAAATGGGGTTGGGCCATGCATCTCAATCGACACTGCATTGATCGACATGTACTCAAAATGTGGTAACATAGATAGCGCTAAGAAGTGGTTGGATAAGATGCCTGAAAAGGATTTGGTCATTTGAAGCACGATTATCTCAGCGTCAGGATATGGTCGTCACAGTGAAGGTCAGACTGCCCTGAGGATGTATAATGAAATTGTACAATCCAGAATTAAACCAAACCATGTCGTGTTCCTTGCAGTCCTATCTGCTTGCAGTCATGCAGGACTTGTTTCCAAAGGCTTGAATATTCAACTCTATGACTGAAGAATTTGGTATTGAACCAAAACTGGAGCACCAGGCATGCATAGTAGATCTCCTTAATTGAGCTGGAAGATTGGAAGAAGCATACATGTTTTTCAACAGGATGTTTCACCAACTAAACATTGATGTTATTGGAATATTCCTTGATGCTTGTCGTGCCTACCGAAATGCCAATCTTGTTGATGTTGTCTCTATAGAAATCATTGCACTAAAGCCCGAGAGTGCTGAAAATTATGTGCAACTAGCACATAGTTATGCTTCAATGAGATTATGTGGTAGAGGCACGACTGAAGATGAGGTCGTTGGGCCTGACAAAGGTGCCTGTTGTTGTTCCATTGAGCTGCATGGAGCTGTAAGCACATTTTTCGTTGATCACACTTCACATCCTCGTTATGATGAAATAGTGTTGATGCTGAAAGTATTAGACACAGGAATGCATGATTTGAAGCCTAGTGATGCTCATAACCACCATGTTACTGACACTTCGTCTTCTTCTTTCCTCTATAATCACTTGATGCTATGCACTAATCTGTTTTCTATTTGGCAGGTGTTGTGGGTAGCCTAGTGATGCTCATAACCACCATGTTACTGACTCTAGTCATGCTCATGATATGGATGACACTACTTGTGTTGGCAGCTCTTTACTTCGTTGTATTTTTCACCATGGAAGGAGTGTATGTGAGTGCTATATGCACCAAGTCCCAGAATGTGGATAGTTACCATTTGTAATATCCCTCGTCCTTGCATGCAACATGTTTGGTTGGTTTTATGGAAGACAAATAAAGTTGGAAGAGTGGCAGCGATGGTGGTGGCGACGGGGCGATGAGTGTGGTGTCCGTTGTAGAGAAAAGAAGACGAAGAAGAGAAGTAGGGTCAGAGCCAAAAAATCGTCAAAGAAGGAAGAAGGAAGAAGAAAGAAGAAAGAAGAAAGAAGAAAGGAAAATTTGTTTAATTGCTTATTTTTACCCTTTTGGCACCCACAATATTTTAGCATTTCCCGTTTGGTACCCATCACAACTTGGCACGTGAGAGTATTTTAGGTGTTTCAAAATATCTAATGGTTTCTGCTAGTCAACTCAGTTGAATTAACGGTCAAGGGCTAAAATGGGGGTTAAACGAAATTTACACAATTAATGACACTCATTTAGGGTTACACCCGAATTAATGGGGGTTAAAAGGTAAATAACCTAAATGTTTGATAACATAGATTTCAAAGCCTATTTATTCAGTATCTTCAGTAATAACTATAGTGAAAAAAAGGAAAAAAAGTTTCCATCTCACTAGTACAAAGAGCCTTGCTAGGAAGCGAGGGAGAGAGAGTGAGGCTCGCACGAGGGCGGTGATGCGCCTGCCCTCACGCAGGCCTTGCTCTCTTTCCCTCGCTCCCTATAATCAGGGCTAGTACAAAACAAAATGTTTAAACGATCAATGAGTTCTTCAATATGTAAACATCAGTTGTCATTGTTACCATCCTTTATTTTCTCGCTCAATAATTCTTAATTGATATCACAATATACCAGGCCTCTTCCAACCCATAAATCAAATGGTCAAACCTAGAACCCGTAAGACAAATTAAGGCAAATATCTCGGAGTTTGACCTAAGACAGGCAGGCCAGTAAGATGTTGACTCCTACTAGGAAACAAACATTAGATTAGAAGTCATGCATGGAAACTCTCCTGTATGTACAACTCTCAACGAGAAAAAGGATCTCTAACAAATATATTTTCTTAAACCACACCACCAAAGGCATAGCCAAATAAAGACTCTCGCATGATAAATAGGGCACAAGGATGTGGCACTATGATACGCTACATAATCCTAATTTCAAGCAATAAAACATTTTCTACGCCTTGTCTGACTTTAGCATCAGAGTGTTATCAGCCACCACAATGGTGATATTTGGTTCACGTTTATTCCTTATGCAGGTCAAGGTCAAGGAGAACGAAAATTGATCTATTAGTTTGGCGCTGTCCGTGGGGACCGATGAATTCCTAAGATTAAAGAATTAACAATTCTTTTTTATAGTTCCAAAGAATGGTAGCCACAAGATCTCGTGCTAATGGTGAGATCGCCGAGCCTTCAAACGCTTGAGCTAGTGCAATACCACCAGCTCCACCAGCTCCAAGTGGTGACAGGGAAGTAGAAAGACCATGTCTCCATAGAAGAATAGAGAGCGCGTTCAGAAGAGCCACAATATCCCTTCTGGTTCTAAGAGGACCAGGGCAGTTTATGGAGACCAAACATCTAAAGCTGACAAGCACAATACACAAAATCCCCTCCGGGTTGGAGCCACCAATCTGAATGTGTTGTACAACCTCAATGTCTCCGTGCTCATGGATCAGATCATGCATGCGCCACTGCCTAAGAAGTTCAGCCCCTCAGAGCTGTAATTCTATAACGGGACGACGAATCCTTCCGACTACCTACGCCATTACCATATGGTGTTGAAATATGGATCAAAATCAGTCATGTGCCGAACATTTCCCACCATCTTGAAGAAAGTAGTGCTAACTGGGTTTCACAGTCTCCCTCAAGGTCGATTTACTCGTTTCAGATGCTGACCAAAGCGTTTATCACTCACTTTGTGGGCAATCAATGGATCAGGAAGGATCCACATTACTTGCTGAGCCCCAAGAACATCCATCAAAGCTCAAGCATTGACGGACTTCATTGTTGAACTTACAGGCGGTGGAGAACATGAGTCACATGACCAGAAAAAGAAGACATACGAACAAGGATGGGTCCTGCACTGTGATGGATCGTCCACAGTTAATGGGAGTGGAGCTGGAGTCACTCTCCACTCTCCAGTCGGGGTGAACTTGGAGAAAGTCGTTAGGTTCGGCTTCCCCGCCTCTAATAACGAAGCAGAGTATGAGGCCCACTTGTTCGACCTAAAGCTCACCAAGGGGGTCGGAAAAGACAAGCTGACTGTGACAACTAGGGGTGTTAATCGGTTTGAAATTGAAACAAAACTGAACGACCGAACATGGGATTCAGTTTTTTGTTCGGATTTCTGATTTTTTAAATAGAAACCTGTAACCAAACTGAACCGACCAATTCGGCTCGGTTTCGATTTGTTTCGATTTTCCCTTTTTATTTTCTATTTTTTCCATCCTCTTTTTTCTTCTTACTGAAAGAATTCAGCGTTTCCATTACCATACAGCTAGACCTAAACACAAAGATAAAACCTTTTCACACATACAAATTTCAAATAAAATTTTAACCTCAACAAGATTATATTATTTAAAACAAAAAAACAAGATTATACTAGTTTTTCTATTATGATAAAAGAGATTAGCATTATTACATTCTGATTAAACAAAATCGAATGACCATACAATTCGACAAAACCCCCCAATAGGGCTAATGTAAAGAAAATTAGTCGAACAAAAAGAAAAACAGACTTAGACACACAGTGCCCAACGAGTTCTCGAACCTACGACCAGCTTGGCCGCCGAAATTCAAGACCCGATTTAGCATGAGCTTCAAAGAGTCACCTTTCTCGGCCGATTTGATCCCTCTACAGAACCCTTGGCGGCATCGAGGATGGCGTCGGAGAGGTGCCCACTGCCTTTGTAGTAGTTGATGTTCTCTGACCATGTGCGGCGCTGCGCGGTGACTTCTTCGGTGAATAGGAACTCTGGCGATGTTGGGAGGTTTTTGACATATGTATATAGAAACTCTACAACAAGATGACCAAGATGGAGATCATTTGTATCCAGTTGTTATAAAGCAACAAAAACTCCTTTCAACAACAGAGTCGAAGAAAGTCTCAAAACAAAGTTCATTTACAATATTATCAATAATGGATCTTAGCACACCAGGCTCACCTATATCTCTGATATCCATGGAAGACCTTTCTAATTCTCTAATCGGATCCAATCTCTATATATTCACTTTAGCTGAACTAAATGGGGTAGATGGGAATTAAATGGGGGTGGGTGGGTTGGGAATTGAGTTGGTGGGGTTGGGATTTGGGAATTAAATAGAGGTGGGTGGGTGTTGGGAATTGGGGTGAGAATTGAACGGTTTGTGGTAGGGCTGGGAGTTAGAAAAAAAGAAAAAAAAATTTGATACGGTTCGATTTATTCAGGGCTAAAAAAAATTCAAACCAAAACTGAACCGAAGTAACTCGGTTTGGTTTGGTTTTGGCAATTTGGTTTCGATTTTCGTTAGATTTTGGTTTTTTTTGCTCGGATCAGTTCAGTTAATTCGGTCGATTTACATGGGCCAATTAACACCTCAGTGACTCCCTTCTAGTAGTCAACCAGATTAAAAAGAGAGTTTAGCAGCAAAGATCCCAGGATGTTGGCTTATTACAAAAAAATAATCAGCACCATGAGCGGATTCAAAAGGATATAACTCCAACAATGTCCCAGAGAGGACAATGTAAAGGCTTATGCATTGGCCAAAAAGGCCACATCCACAACTGAGATTGTTGAATGACTCATCGAGTTCCAAGAGGCGGACATGCATTCTTAGGGAAATTCATAAGGGCATCTGTGGAAACCGCCCAGGCGGGAGAACTCTAGCTCACAAGGCCCTAACCTTAGGGTAATATTGGCCAAAGATGCAATAGGACGCTAAGTACATGGTCCGAAAATGCAACAAGTGTAAGAGGTTAATTTGCGCCATACGTGCACATGCTCGCTCAACCCTTGTCTCCAATGACCAGCCCATGGCCTTTCGCACAATGGGGAATCGATATTGTTGGGTTATTCCCCATCTCCGCCAACAAGAGGTTTCTCGTTATAGCTGTAGACTACTTCACCAAATGGGTTAAAGTGGATTCCCTGGTCATGATAGGTGAAAATCAAATTGAGAATTTCATATGGGCATCCATCATCTACGGATTCGGCATCCCAAGGACACTTGTTAGTGACAATGAGACTCAGTTTGAAGGCAAAAAGGTTAAAAAAAACTGTGTGAATGGACACCCCCAAGCCAATGGACAAGCGGAAGTCACCAACAAGACCATCTTGGAAGTGCTCAAAAGAAATCTTGATACGGCCAAGGGCCTATGGGTCTTAGAGCTACCAAAAATTCCTTGGGCGTCTCAGACCACCAAAATAACTCCTAATGAGGAAACACCATTCGCTTTAGCTTACAGATCAGAAGCAATGATCCCATTGAAGATAGGAATGCTAACGTTTAGAATGAAAGAGTTCAGATTGGATGGCAATGACGAAGCTTTGCGCATTGGATTAGATCTCCTCGAGGAAAAGAGAAATGAGGCTTTCACCAAGATAGTTGGCTACCAACAGAAAATGGCCTAATACTATAATAAAAAAGTCAATCCACGAGAGTTCAAAGTGGGAGACCGGGTACTAAAAAGAACTCAGCAGAACACTAAGGAACCAAACACGGGTAAAGTAAATCCAAATTGGGAGAGACCCTACTGAGTGACAAAAGTCAACGAGCCAGGTGCATACTGGCTAGAGAAGATGAACGACAAAGGCCTTAAACTACCATGGAATGTGGAACACTTAAAGAAATATTATCAATAAGTTCAAGGTATTTGTTTTACTAAAGTTTCGCTGCTATTCATTAATTATGGCAGAAAATCCAGTCAATCTATAACAATCTAACTTAAGTGTCAGACCTACTGGTCTGATCACAATATCAGACTGCTAGATAAGTTAAATAAGTCAGGACGCCTAAGTCAGACTTATACATTCAAGGCCATTTGGTCTGCTCTACAGCCTAGTCCGCCAAGAGTGGACAAAATGATTTAGAAAGTGGAAGTCTAGTCAGTGCTCTTGTAACCTGTTCAAGATGACTTGTCAGGGATCATTGTCCGACCATAGACAATGATGGCCGAACTTGACCAAATTTTAGTTAGCTCATGAAGGCTGATGAAGATAATTTTTGGTCTACTCTATAACCTAGTCCACCAAGAGCGGACAAAGATGGCTTAGAAAGTAGGAGTCTAGTTAGAGCTCATAAAGCCTAATCAAGATGACTTGCCAGGGATCATTTTTCGACCATAGACAATGATGGCCAAACTTGACCCAAGCTTAGTCAGTTCATGAAGGCTGTTGAAGATAACTTTTGGTCTGCTCTACAACCTAGTCCACCAAGAATGACAAAAATGGCTTAGAAAGTAGAAGTCTAGTCAGAGCTCATGAAGCCCGACCAATATGATTTGTTAGGGATCATTGTCCGACCGTAGACAATGATGGCCAAACTTGATCAAAGTTTAGTCAGCTCATGAAGGCTGATGAAGATAACTTATGGTCTGCTCTGCAGCCTAGTCCGCCAAAAACAGACCAAGATGGCTTAGAAGGTAGGAGTCTAACCGAGATGACTTGCCAGAGATTATTGTCCGACCATAGACAATGATGGCCAAACTTAACCAAAGTTTAGTTAGCTCATGAAGGCTGATGAATATAACTTTTGGACCGCTCTAATGCCTAGTCCGCCAAGGGAGGATTAAAATGGCTTGAGAAATGAAAGGTATAATTGACTTATGAATTTGAATGATCTGTGGTCCGCCAAAATTATTCTTATTCTGTTGCACAGAGTTTAGCCAACTCACAAGGTCTGGCCAAGATAACTTATGGACCTCCTAAAAGTTTAGACCAAATGTGCTTGACTTCAAGAGCGCGCACAAGTTAAGTGGTCAGAACTCACACGAGCAAATTAGCTAGACAATTTTTAGACTTATTGAAATTGCATGTCTAAAGACCAACACCATGGCAAGGCAACACAGAAAAGATTTAGCAAGAAAAGTCTAGAAAATACAAGTACAAAATGTTACTTAACAAATTCTTTTTCACTCATAACTCAATAATTACAGTTGTAACTCTTTTGGAGGATCAATTTCAATGGCTGAAAGGTCAGATATGTCAGGGGAGACAACAAGGGATGGGTTAGCAGTTTCAGGAGCTTGCTCTGGATTGTCATTCGGAGGCACCTGGTAAGAAGCTTCTTTTTTTTCAAACTTCGCATAAGTTGTTTCTCTATAAAAAAAAAATGAAGTCAAAATCAGGGTGGTCGTCTTCAATCAGCCCCAACAACTCCAGCCTACCTTTAACGACCTTGTTGAAGTTTAAAGTCTCCTGACCTTCAATCAACTTCTTTTCATGGGCTTCAAACTCCGCCAAACTCTTCTTTACCTTCTCCAGTCTGGCCGCAAACGTGCCAAAATTAGACTATTCATTTACCAGTTGCTCTTTCTGCAGGCTAAGCTCATCATGTGCATAAACAACTTGTTTCTCCTCTTTTTGGACACAACTAAGGCAATAAGTGACTTTAGACTTTAGCTTCTTATGCAAGGCATCCCAGTCGGACTCAACACGTTTCTTTTTAACAGCCTGAGCTCGCAAACAGCTTGTGCCTTCTCCGCCACCTTTTGAGCATGCCTCACTCTTCCTGACTGTGTCTCAACTCATCCTCAACACCACTCATTGCAGACTAAACCTTAGCCAGGTCGGCCTCAGTGGACCCCAGGCGAGCCTTGTAAGAGTCCAGCTCCGCCTTTGAAGATTCCAGCTTAGCTTCAAAGTCTGCTTGTGCAACTTGCAAACGAGCCTCAAAATTTGTCTCTGTACTAGGCTACCCAGACTTCTCATTCAACTGCTCATTCAGTGACTCAATCTCATAAAGTGCGTCAGAGTACAACTTTTGCAAGTTAGCAAAAGTCTTTTCCATGCCATACACTCTATTACGGGTTGATTCAACTTCAGTCCCAACCATGGCAGCTTAATTCATCAAAGCCATCCCTAACATCAAATGCCTCTGACCCTTATCAATGTGCTCCTCCATGGTCACCCCTTCAGGCAGCGATGCACGAGTGTTCAACCATTCATGCCACTTGGATGTTCTATCTTGAGACAACTGGCACGTTTACCTCCAAGTGCTAGTCTTGTGCATTCAACTCTACTGCATCAAGACTAAACAGGTTGACTCGGGAATTAGGATGCAACTCTTTTTGATCCGCGAATACGCCCACTCTGCCTTTAGACACCTGCACAAGGCCAGGAACCACGCTCACCGATTTCCCTTTATTAGCCGCAGGCATCCCAGCTTGAAGAGCAGCCTAACGTTCTACTTCAGGGTCCATAGGCGACGCAAAAGGAAAAGAATTACTCCTAGGAGTAGCCACCTCAGTAGAATGGGAAAAGGAGCGGATGAAACAACTTCAGCAGCAGGAACGACGTCCAAATCTGGCAAATAATAAGGAGCATCACCATCTTCAGTGGATGCAACTATAGCTACTTGCTTTACGCTCAGTTGGCTGACATCATTGACGCCCATCAACTTCAACTAATTCCTTTCCAAGTCAGTGAGGTGGACAGGAAGCCCATAATGGATACTCTGCTCGGCGGACTGAGCAAGCCCTTGCTTCGCAACAATCATTCCCTCCTCCAAAGAAACCAGTGGTTGGGAAGGGAGAACGATCTTAGAGCTAGCCCATTTCTTTTTGGGACAAGTGATAAGAGGCAGAGCTGCATCCAACTCCATATTTTGGTCAAACTGGTCATCTTCAACTTCCTCTCCCTCGAGGATGACTTCCGCCCTTACTGGTCAACGTCCTAAAAAGAGTAGGAGCCTCATGGAAATACTCAAACAACTCGCTCCGCATGATGTTGCTTGGCTGTACAACATTTTCAATGGGCATGAAGGTTAGCTCATTGAAATTTTCCATGACCAACCCCTCTTCCTAAAAAAGAATTGGAGTCGAAAAATTCTCTATGAAAAAATGAGCAATAGCTTAGCGCGTTATCGAAAATAATCAGACAAAAAAGGGGGACATCATACTTACTATTCTCCAGTCTGAATTTTTTAGCAAACGGATGACCATCCAACATAAAATACTGAGAGTTTGAAGAAGCCAGAAAACAATATTTGGCCAGGACTTGAAATCATCTGGAAGAGAACCTAGACAAACCGGCATCCGCAACAAACGGATCTCATGAGCGTTCAAACAAGGGGAAGTCAACGGGTGGATCACCTTCGGAGTCAATCGATGGACAACATCCTTCGCTTTGATTAGAACAACGATCAAAGTTCTCTACCTGTTTTGCACCATCTGAGCGGGCGAAATATGCAAATACGCAAAGAAGCGTCAGATATCTTTTGGGACAGGGAAGCAGAGTCTCGATTCAAACATGCCCCTATACAAAGAGGTGAACCCCTTTGGAGGCCTCATCGGGGTATGATCTGAACCCAATGGGAAAAGTTTCAGGTCCTTAGGAATCCAATATTTATCTCGAAGACCAACCAGATCAGTTTCTACGATCAACCTATCCCCGAAAAACTCATAACAAATGAGGGCTAGCTTTTTAGCAGGATTGAGTTCACTCCTATTAGCCATTAAAAAAGGTATGAACTTTCGATTGCACTTATAAAAACAACAATTGATCAAAGCTAGAGATCAAGAAGGATGATCTCTGAAAAATTGCAGAAGTAAAGAAATGCAACTCTGTAGAGAGGACCACATATATAGAAATGAAGGGGTGCGCCTTTTTTAGCAATCACATACCCAATTAATTATGTGTGTCACTCAAGGAAATATTTTTAGACTCAATTATCACGATTGTCCATTTCCCTAATGAATTGACTTAATGGATCGACAGGTTGGCCCACTAACTCGAGGGAAGCAGCTGATGATACACTAAACCGTTTTGTAATCTACTCCATACACATGGCATGATGATCGTGTCAACAAAGTGGAGCAGGCCTAAATAAGCGCCTAATCTAATCCCGTCTAAAAGACAGAGAACCAAGCCTAGATCACTCCAAGCCCACGGAGGCGAGTATCTGAGAATTGGACCCAAGCAACCGGGCCTTTTCCACCCCATAAGTCAAATGGTTAAACCCAGAACCTGTAAGACCAATTAAGGCGAGTATCTAGAAGTTTGACCTAAGACATGCATGTCAGTAAGATGTTGACTCCTACTAGGAAACAAACATTAGAGTATAAGTCATGCATAAAAACTCTCCTGCATGGACAACTCTCAAAGAGAAAATGATCTTTAACATGTATATTTCCTTAAACCACGCCACCAAAGGCAGACCCAAACAATGACTCTTGTATGATAAATAGGGCACAAGGTTGATGAACTAAGGTACACTACAGAAACCTAATTTCAAAAAATACAACATTCTCTACGCCTTATCTAACTTTAGAATCTGAGCGTCATCGGCCGCCACAACGGTGGTCTTTAGCTCACGTTTGTTCCTTGTGCAAGTCAAGGTCAAGAAGAACGGAAACTGATCTATTAGGAATCATAACTATGCCGAGGTAGTTTTTCATTTTTGTGGCAATTGTTGTCATCTCAAATACAGTTTCCACAAATAATGCATTTTGTGCACCAAAGGCTCCATGTGTCATAAGAAATTCACAACTGATTTTACATTTTTTTTCTTGGGGGGTAGAAACTGTGTTTTGTTATTCAGGTTAGGTTTTTTCTGCACATAGAGAACTTTCCATGTAAATCATCATCCAAAGTTTGCTTCAACACGTGACATGCCTTCAATATTTCTCTACCAGTCAGGTATTCACTTTTTAGTGTTGTAACCTTTTTGTTTAGTGTTTATATCCTTGATCTTTTTAGAAAACAATGATTACAACACATCAATCTGCAAGTGCATTTGTACTTTAGCACTTTTGCGCGTCATGTTTGGGTACTAGATTTATTTCTTTGAGTTTCTACTGGACCCATAATTGCAATTGTTTATATGCTTTAAATGTGTTTGACATCTCACATTTCTTATGCCTCATGTTGAGCTTACGTTTCTATGTTTTAAACTGTGTTTGGCATCTCAGTTTTGAACCATTGTGGAACCATAGAAACATGGGAGTATGGAGAAGTTTTTATATGTACAATTGAATACATATCCCTTTTACCAATGGATGGGACAATGGAGAAGTTTTTGTATGTAAGTATTCTGGGTAGCAACTGCGCGCACATGGTTTGTTTCCACTTAACAATTAGAATCACTCATCAGTTTAAGGCTTTAAGAAAATGCATGCATTAGACAATTATGCCATAATTTTAAAGTCATCAACTTCTCCATCATTTATTATTTGGGAATTTTTTTTTTAATTTATCCCTATATTTATGATATATGTTGTTCATTTGGTTAAAGTTTGCTTCTTTAACTCCACTAATATTTTTGGGTGCTATGCAACATGTTTGATTCACTAAAAATCTTAACTTTACTCTTTGATTTCCCTGCAAAAGGTTTGATTTAATGGGGGGTTCGATTGAGGAGCTCGAATGACACTGAATCTAATCATAAGAATATACAAAACTCAGGTACCTTGGTTGCTATAAAATCCAAATTTCTTTGATTTCTATGGTTTAATGAGATTGTAGCAATTATGGTTCTTATGTAGCTTTTTGTTTCTTGCATTTGATCCAAAGATATTCAGTGTTCTAAAAAGAGCTAGGCAGTGGGTGGGCGGCAATACATATGCAAAATTTAAAAACATGAAAAATTAACAATCTTGAACAAAATTTATTAAAACTCAAATGATTGAAGTTGGTCATGATGGACACTTCATACAAAGTTGAATTTGTGGATAAATATTCAAACCTACTCTTTTATTTTATTTTCAAATTTTATGAATAACCTCAGTCATATTTGATAAAATCTACATTACTAAAATTGATACCAGCAGATCCTTTAAGAATTTCATTAAGTAATCATTATTTGCTACATTCAGACATACACTGAATAAAAAAAATTAAATTGTTTATTTCCAAAAAAGATGAAAGAAAAATAAAATAAGAACACAATCAGCCTTATTAAAAAAAAAACTCGCCCAGACCGCCTAGGCCGCCCAGACCCACCTAGACTGCCCAAAACCCGCTCAACCATTAATCTGGACGTTTTTCTAACGCCTAGCACCTAGACCGATTTTTAGAACACTGAAGATACTAGTAGAGGGATCACATTCCAGCCAATTTTGGGTAAGTTGAATGCCATGAGGGTGATTAATATGAAGGGATCTATTGCTATTATTGAATACCCATTGTTGGTAGCTGCAACAAACAAGTTCCGAGATACTAATATCATTGGAGAAGGTGGAGTTGGGTAAGTTTGCCAGGCTCGTTTCCACAACAACTTCCTTTAAAAGACTTGAAATTGAAGATCAAGATGCAGAACGCGAATTTGAGGTAATGTAACTCTAGAAATTTGAGGTAATGTTATTTCCTTATTGTTTATGTTTTATGTTTCATTTTTCCTTTTGAAAATGCTTAATTAGTTATTTCATAAATGTAGGTTTGATTAGGCAACCTAAATATGGCCATCTCAAAGAATTACATGTTGCCATAAAGCTTAATTAGTACACTTATTATCTGTTACATCTAAGGTGAATATATGTTTAGGTTTTCATAGGGATGGTATTAAAGACGTCCCCAAAGAAACTTATACAAAAACCGCTCTTAAAGTAAAAACAGCCAAAGAGCTTACCATTTTACATAATAGGGACTATGCTCTATTTTTTTTTTAATTGAATCACATGCATATTCTAACAGTAAGAAAACCTTTCCAATGCATTTGAATCCTTTCCAGCCAAAAGAAAATCATCACCTCTAGCAAAAAATCATCAAAGTATACCCAAGTCAAAAAATACAAATTCAACTCCAAGCAAGCTTTGTCTTACCTCTTCTTATGTATGCAGTATGCGATTTATCCAGTTTTACCAAAGCCAATACTCTGCTAGGCAAGCCACTAATATAATTGTACATAATGGAGAAGTAATCACTATAATTTCACTCTATAATCACCACTTTAGGTAAGTCCAAACTAATATATTTTGATAAACAACAACAGCTGAGTGAAAATCCTTTTTAAGCTAGCAATGTATATGCAATGTGGTTGAAATCAAACCATAGTATCATACTACATTCCACTTGAGATTTTCTCTTAGTTGGTGTTGGTTTTAAAGTTTCTCTCATTTGGGTTATAACAATAGTATTTTGTTGTTCAAACTTTGTTTATTAATCTCAGAAAATTTAAAGATCTATGTCTGTAGATTGTTTACTGACACTATCACTACATTAAATTAGTATTTTTGTAACAATCCTGAAAATAGTATCACTTTTGAAGTGTAACAATTCACCTAACAATTTTGCACATTTTCACAAACAAAATGATACAATAATTGTATCACCATGAAGAGTATGGTTATAAAAGTGATACTATTCATGGTGATCCAACTTATTATATCATTTTTTTTGTGTTACTGTTTTTCATTTTTTTGACTAAATTTAGTTTTGACTTGAAATTGTTTAGTGAATTGTAACATCTCAAAAGTGATATTGTTTTTAGAGTTGTTACAAAAGTGCCAATTTGGTGTAGTGTATATAATTGTGGTTTAGTCATTGCTACAACCTTGGTTAATATTCTTCAAATATCTTATTGTACTATTCTATGCCTATGCTTCCTTTTCACTCTTTACTACATGTCCAAAACAACTTATTTGAAAGTCTACATATTTCTTTTATTATAAGTGATACTTCATTTTTCTATATTACCGGTCAACCATATTAGCTTTCATGTTTTACTTTTTTGTCAAAGGGTTAAAGTGAAACGAAATCACTGTTGTTATTTTCTGAAAACTTTGTGGATGTCCTCATGTTGTTTATTCATGCTAATCAACAACTTGAATAGCTCAATGATGGTGCATCTGCTTTCCTAGGTCTTCTAGAAGATTAGCATTGGGAAACATTTCTAAGGCACTTAGAAGATGATGAAGAAGCTTTGGCAATAGCTCCTCAGTATCCTAAGGTAAAGTCAATTTCTTTGTTGTAATACTTATAAGAATGATTAGGATTAAGCATTTGATGTGGTGGTTCAAATGGTTTTTACACGAGCTGTGTGTAAAACATACTTGGAAGGGTAATTAGTATGCATGACATAGGCACTACAAATTTGCAAGATTCACGCAGTTGGAAATTACCCTCAAAACACTACACCAAATTGGCACTTTTGTAAAAACTCTAAAAAAAGTATCACTTTTGAGATGTTCCAATTCACCAAACAATTTCAAGTCAAAACTAAATTTAGTCAAAAAAATGAAAAACAATAACACAAAAAAAATGATACAATAAGTTGGATCACCATGAATATTATCACTTTTATAACCATACTCTTCATGGTGATACAATTATTGTATCATTTTGTTTGTTAAAGTGTGTAAAATTGTTAGGTGGATTGTTACACTTCAAAAGTGATACTGTTTTTGGGGTTGTTACAAAAATGTCAATTTGGTGTAGTGAAAGGTCATAGATTGTTGTAGTTTTCTAGACATTTCCTTTTTCCTTATTCATGCTTGGATTTTTCCATCAGGAGATGTATGTGTCCATGACTGTAGGCTTGGCTTGTTATATGTCCATGAGATGTATTATCAGGAGATGTATGTGTGCATGAGATGCTTGGCTTGTTATGTTGCTTTTTGTAGCTCAAGTTCAAATCCATATGTGTTTTTATCTTTGTCAATTGGGGTTGAATGTGATGTTTTGGACCTGATATTGTTTTGCCATTGTCCATACAATATAGCTTAACTAGTAAAGGTGTCACAACATCATTACTACCCTAGCATGTATATTGTTCCTCTGTCTTTAATGTGGTTTACCCGAAGCTTAAATCACAACTGTGCTTCCTTACATATGGATAACATAGCATATATCCATTAGACTTTACTCGAGGTTTATCAAATTCTGAGCAAGTTTGGTTCATTCAGGTATGAACTATCTAGCTTACATTATTATTAGGAGCAATTAAAGGCTTCTTCAGCTGCTTCTGCTAAAGGAATGGCTTACATTTTCTGCTAAAAAGGAATGACTTATATTTTCTATTAAAGGAATAGCTTAAAGCCTCCTTGAGCTGCTTCTGCTAAAGGAATATCTTACATTTTCTATATATTCACTTATCAGTTAGGTGCATGAATGGCTGCTTCTTAAATTCCATGATGGCAAGAATGGCTTCTTAGTTGTCATATGTATACATATACTTTGTTTTCTATTTTGAGTTGGTGTTATCCCATTTAGTATGTAACACTTTTTTTGTTTTTTTTGTTTTTTGTTTTTGTTTTTTTTTTACTTCTGTGTATAAGAGTATCACAATCTCTGGATATATCTTTATGTTTATTTGGCAGGATGAATAAGAAAATGACTGGAAAAAATGAATTTATGTACTCTGAAGAAATGACTTCATGCTATGTTTAAATGTTTTGTAATAACTAATGAGATTTATTTAGTTTACCATGTATTGAACTAGTATGAATATGCTATAAATGAGGATTTTCTTACATTATCAGATTCTATTTACTATTGCACTTTCAATAGCAGGTACAACATTGCAAATGATACTAGCTAAAAACAAATGGGTAAAAAAAATGTCATACACTTTTAAAGTGTCGTGGTTACTAATTTTACAGCACTTTAAAAACATTGTATAAAACTATGTAACAACATTTAATAAACGCTATAAAACATGTTACAACAACATTCTAAAAACACTGTATAAACCTATGTAATAGCATTTAATAAACGCTATGGGAAATGTGAAAATAACATTTAACGTTATACAACAACATGTTATAAGCATTATTGAGTGTTACAACAAATTCTAAAAACGCTATTAAAAGTGCGCTTTTAATAGCGCTCCAAAAACGCTATCATAGATACTAGACTTTTAATAACGGGGGTTGTCATAACATGTCATTTAACGCTAGCATATCCTATTATAGCTTTTTTTGGCATGCTATAAATGAGGATTTTTGTTGTAGTGATTGGTGATAGAGAGTGGGAATGATGGTGCACTTGGTGAATCGGGTGCTTGGGTCGTTAAGGGGCATAGGACTGGTTGGGCCTAGAAAAGGAAGATAAAAGCCCAAGGAATTCAGAGCCTATGGGGAAGGCTCTCTTGTTGAGTACGCCATAGGGTGGGCGATAGAGAAAATATGGAAGAAAAACATGGAAGTGGGAAGAGGGAGGAGAAGAGCATTGTCTCTTAGTTGTAGTAAAATCCCAACCACAAAGTCTATAACGTACCCTAAACTACATACTAGATGACGATCACCGACCAAATGATATCGGTTCTTTTGTTTTTATTTATTTTAAAATTGTCTTGATTATTTTGTTCTTTCTTATTTCAGGATACCTTGACATGAGCTATACTTTACGCTGATTCGTTTGAGTTGAAAATTTAAGAAGTTGTTCGGATTAACATACTCCTAGTGAAAAACTTCCTAAACAATGACTCCTAATTCAATTATACTACATAAACAAAATAGACTTCTAAATAAGTTATACTCTTACTTAAGATTACTTGAAAATGAATAGTTTCCTAACATCCTTCACCCCTTCAAAATATGGCTTTTTTTGCAAGCCAAATTAAATGATCTGCTAATCATAAAAATCCCCTTCCTCATTCGGTGCCTTTTCCAAAAGCAAAAGTTGTATCTTTAGACAATTATGACTAGGTTTCATCGCAATTAAAACATAGTCATTTGTAACATTTTTCCTTTTGATTACCCCATGTGAGACGCTTCATGCTAGGTGCCAATGGAAGATTAAGAGTACTAGGCTTCAACAAAGATGGTACGACTAGAGATGCATTGTACATAATAGTTGCATGGATGACATCTTCTTAACAAAGTGTCATTTCAAAAGCATCAGTTAAACTCATCGAGGCAACAAGCTAACACCAGCCTTCATATTAGCTCGAAAATCAGAAGAAAAAAAAATGCTTACTTGATGAGATTCAAGCACACATCATCATCATAAAAAATACTTACTTGATGAGATTCAAGCATACATCATCATCATCAAAGCCCATTCCGTCACTTTCGGGGTCGGCTTACATGGATTTTGGTTCTCCAAGCAATGCGTTTTTCCCACAGATTCAAGCATACTCAGAACCAAATTAACCAATGGCTCAAACTCTGTTATGAACTCTCGAACAGTGCTTGCCAGATGAGTTCAAAATTTTCGTTGTTGATCTCGAGCCTGCAAAAATGAGCAGTGGTTAGCCAGGGACCACCGTTGTGGTGGCCGTAGGCACTTTGATGCTTAAGTCAGTTAACAATGCAAGGAAGGGTGAAGATTGGAAGCAAATTGCAAAGTGTATGCATACCTTTCTTCTTCCTTTTATATCCTTTTATAGCGAGTGTTCTCTCCTCAATTGTTCCTGTGATCAAGGGCATGATGAAGGGAGGAGAACTCGCATAAGATCTTACCTGCGCATGACTGAGTCTCTTCGGCACTTAACTCTGTTTAGAACCCAATGCTTGATTGGGATAAGAGCTGATTATGCGAGTGGATCTCGGACCTATGACAACTTTGAGATTCATGTTCGGGCCTTATTGTCCTTGGCCAAGCCCTAAGATATGTGCATCTTGGGCTGGTGTGACTTGGGCTTGGGCACCTGACTTATGAGCTGAACAATGTACGGGTCCACTTGGAACTGCATTGAAGCCTTTCTCGTGCTAGGGTTAGCCCATGTCACGTGTACGGCTGTGATCAAGTGACTATTTGATGTCTCATCAGTTACTCCCCCCAGTTAAAGGGTTGCGTGTAGTTCCATTAATTCAATGAATGGGTATTGGTGTAGTTGTAGTTGAAACTGCCACCCCTTCATTCCTTGTGTAGCATTTAATGTCGACGAGACTGTTGAGTGACCTCCTTCTGTAAACATTGTGCCTATATATCGGTTAGTTCTTATAGGGTCACACGTTACCATGTGCTTCGCGGAACCTATTTCTCAAATGCAACATTTTGGAGAGTGCACTTCTGTTTTGGCCTTTTTCGAGGACGAATGAGAGCCCACATTGGTGTAGTCTTTGAATATTCTTACATTTGCAGTGATGAGTTATAACAAGATTTTCTATTAGAGGAAGACACCTGGTTTGAGTGCGCTTCTAGTGGTTCTATGGGAACTCTGAATTTGTTCTTACATTGCGAAGAAGAAGTATGAACTTCCCCTTAAGGCCCAAGTTTATTTTCCATCTTTTGGCGTGCTTGTTGCTGCTTCTGTCTCTTCTTAGGGATAGTTCCAACAACAAGTCTCGCTACCTTGAGGAGCTGACTTTGCATCACCTCAAGCATCCCTCCTTTTGATTGTTATTCTCACTGCTACTTCCTTGGCTTTACTCTAACGCCTCTTCGGAAGGCAGATTTTGCAAGGCAAAGTCCCAACATGTGTTTTAGTAGATCTTCGCTCGCAACTTGCTTTCTAGCAAGCTTAGATACTTGTAGAGTGTAAACCTGCAAATTGATCAGTTGGTTAAGTTTTGTAACAACTTTTTTTTATGATCAATGAAATCTACTTTTTTGTCTGAACTTGTTTTCTTCTTTATGTATGCTCTGAATGAATGTGAGTCGTATTGGCTTGTGTGGACAAATCTTGAACTGTCAAAAAAACCAAGGTTGTCTGACTCTAATTAGGGATTGGGGTGGCTAGGTCCTTAAGGGGACACGAGTAGTCTTTACCCAACTTGCATAGTTCCCTTAGAGAAATAACTTGATTCGTCAATAATGGTGAAATCACTGAAGAGTGATATTCATATGGATGGGTTATGCCTCGTAGGTTGGCTACTTCCCGAGTAGGTGTTGGCCTATCAAAGTATTGCTACTTAGCTCTATGTAGAACTAGAGTGGCAAATAAATCGTCTTGATTTGGTAGGACCAAATGTTGTACCACAATCTCACTCACTTTTGTAGTTGAGTCTTGGTGGTCTGGGTGTTGCCTTGGTCGGTATGGACCAAAATGATTAGATACAGTGAGTGGTCCATAGACTAGACTCATTCGTTTGCATTGAGCTTTCCGTGGATTGGGTTCGTCCGCTTGCGTGTTGTCGTGGTCTTATTGTCTGACCAAATTATATTTGGAGCGGTAAACTGTCCATGGACTGGATTCGGTCCGCACAGATGTTGCCTTGGCTCTTGAAGTGGACTAGGTCACTTATGTGACAAATTGTCGACATCCGGAATAGGTCTAGGCTCGTCCGCTTGTGCACCGTTATGGTCCTCATAATCGGATCAAGTTATCTTTGGAGCGGTGAGTCATCCGGGGACTCGAATCGCCCATTTGCAGTGAACTGTCTGTGGACTGGGTTCAGGTCCATATGTGTGTCGTTGTGGCTTGTGGTCGGATTAGGCTGTCTTAGGAGCTATGAATCGTCCGTGGATTGATTCATCATCTTGCGGTGAACTGTTCGTGGACTGGGTTCGGTCTGCACTAGCGTTGCCTTGGCTCTTGATGCAGACTAGGTCACTTATGCGACAAGCTATCAACATCCTGAATAGGACTAGGCTCGGTCACTTGTACGCCATTATGGTCCCCTTAGTCAGACCAGGTTATCTTAGGAACGATGAGTCGTCCATGGACTGAACTCGACTGCTTGTTGTAAACTGTCGGTGGACTGGGTTCGGTTTGCATGTATGCCATCTAGTTCTGTGGTCAGACTAGGTTGTCTTAGGAGTAGTGAGTCATCCATGGACTGGACTCGCTCGCTTGCGGTGAACTGTCTGTGGACTGGGTTTGGTCAGCACTTGCATTTCCTTGGCTCCGGAGGCGAACTAGGTTACTTATGTGGTAAGTTGTCGACATCCTGAATGGGACTAGGCTTGGCCTTTTGTCGCCATTATAGTCCCCGTAGTCGGACTAGGTTATCTTAGGAGCATTAAGTCATCTGTTGACTGGACTCACCCGTTTGCAGTAAATTGTTCGTGGATTGGATTCAGTTTGCATGTGTGCCATTGTGGTCTTGTGGTCAGACTAGGTTGTTTAAGGAGCGGTGAGTTGTCTGTGGATTGGACTCGCCCGCTTGCAGTCAACTATCCGTGGATTGGGTCAGTCCGCGTGTGGGCCATCGTGGTCCTGTGGTCAGAGCAGGCATATTCTTGTGCGTGGATTTATATGGAATGGATTATTTAAATAGAGTATTTTCATTGGTATTACTTTTTTAAATGTTCTACATTCCATGGTCTATTCAGACGTTCTCCACTCAAGTTTTCTAATCTATAGATTCCTGGCCTTTTGATTGTTGTCACCTTGCAGGAACCTTCCCAATTCGGGCTTAGCTTGCCTTCTTTTGGGTCTCTTGTGTTTGATTGTATTTTTCTCAATACCCAATCGCCGACTTTGAATTCTCAAGGTTTGACCCTCTTATTGTAGTATTGGGTCATATTTTGTTGATAGGTTGTTATTCTGACGGAAGCTCCGTCTCTTCACTCTTCAAGTAAGTCTAGCCCAACTCTCAGAGCTTCATGATTGTCATCCACCCTGAACTCTTCCATTCTGAACGTAGGCATTCAAAGTTTTGCTGGAACCATTGCCTCAAACCCATATGACAGGGCGAATGGTGTCTCTCCAGTAAGAGTCTTTTTTGTGGTATGATATGCCAAAGGATGCCCAAAAACTCAGAGACCCAGGGCCCCTTGGTTGCTTTGAGTTTCCTTTTGATCATTTTTGGGGTAGTTTAGCAATGACGTGGCTCCACAGCCTTCATTCCCTGCAAGCCTGGAGATGTCAACAATGACGTGGTTCCACAACTTTCCTCCGAAATCCATTGATTCATTCAGGTCATTGGCATTGGTGTTCCTACACGCTTCGTGGGTAGCCAAAGGCTCAGGAGGAGCCCACATTATCTGCTGACCCTGAAGCAAAAATAGAACGAGATGTTAAGGGAGTATGTCACTCGTTTTAATGACGAGCTGACTCTCATCGACGACTATAGTGATGACACTGCCGTCAAGGCTTTCACTTCAGCTCTGAGAAAAGGCAAGTTTTACGACTTCCTCATCCTAAACCCCTCATCCAACATGACGGACTTTCTCAGAGATGCCCAGAGATACATCACTTTGGACAAAATACTGGCCGCCAAAAGAGAGGCGGAGTCAGACAAGAAACCCTTTGTCCCGAAGGATAGGAAATAAAGGAAAAAGAAATAAGACGACGACAGTAAAAAAAGGAAGCACAGAGATAGCAAGACCGACTCGGGCCGCCCTAGACTAGACAAGGCCTCAAACTACGTCTGGTCCAGATCTGTCACCCCTCTCAACACCAGTCTATCTAACATCCTTGAATCCATCAATGTTTGGGAAGAACTAAAGTGGTCGCCTAAGCAGCGAGGAGACCCTACTAGGCACGACAACAACAAATATGTGCCTACCACAAGGAAAACGGACATGATACTGATGATTGCAGAAACCTCAGAGGAAAAGTCGAGTACTGGATAAGGAAAGGAGAACTCAAAGAGTTCCTAGGCTCAGACAGGATGTAGGGTCGAGCAAAGGAAAGAGCAGATGTGTCAAAGAGACCGAAAATGAAGCTCCTAACATAATCTACATCCTCCACAGGGTCAGTCCCGAGGGAGATCAGCAAGAGACTGCCATTATGCAGCCTTGAAGTAGCTGAATTGTTGCTAGCTAGTTACAAATTAGCCCACAGAACCAACATGTCAGGCATCAGGCTAAGACAAAAAAGGCGGATTGCTCTATAAAGGTGGAGGAACCCAAATATCTGAGGAAAAATTATGCGGAGATCCATAAGTCAAAGCTAGCGAGGCAATCCATACTAACAAAGAGCTAAGTAACAATACTTCAGCAAATAATCACCAACTCTAAGAGCTGTTAATCAACAAGGAACTGCCCGCAAGCACGAAGTCCACTATTCAGTAACTTTGTTAGTTTTAAAAAAAACTTTTCTAGAGGGACAATGCGATCCAAGCCAGGACCATTTGCGCTTCCTTTAGGGCTGGATTAGGTTAGTCTCCACTTAGAGTTAAATTATTTAAATTATTTGTTGCTTTGATTTCATTTCTTATTATCTGTTTTTCATTTCAGTGTAGAAGAGTTGTTCGTACAGGACACATTCAAGAAATAAAACAGATTTTATTGATTGCAATGGGAGTTATTACAAAGCTTGTCGACCAACTAGTACATCAGTTTATACACTACAAGTATCTAAGTCTGATACAAGCATTTATTCGCTGAAATAAGGGTAGAGACTCTGATTTGATATTTTGCCTCCAAAAGAAAAGGTGGTGAAAGTGAAGCATCCGGAACAGATGACGAAAGAGCGCGCTCAATTAATTGCTCAACTGAATCACCCAAGGAAGACAACTCGGATGTGGCAAGCAAAGTACACGAAGAGGGTTGCGAGTACTCCCTCAGTTCTTCGCTCCGCTAGTTTGCCACATGAAAAGGAATAGGAGGAAGGGATAGAAACCTGATGAGAACGTCCCGACACAACAAAATCATCAAGGTTTTATACTGCCAAATGGAGACGCCTCCCTAGAGCGTACTATGTAAGGTGAGGCAGAGGTGACACCCCAGGGATGAGAGTCACGACCTTCAACGCTCCCATCAACCATAAACTAGCAGCAAGGATCGACCCTCGACAGCGGTAAATGGATGAGAGAGTCATTGAGCACCGGGCGATGGAAGACAGACCTGACCCCTAAGAGGAAGTTTGTAACTCTTTTTCGCAATGTAAGAAAATATTATAAGATCCCATGAGATCAATCCAGTGCCCACCTAGATCAGGCGACACCGCATAAGAGCAAGTCTTATCAAGACTCATCGGCACAAATGTCAGAACATTCGAAGACTCCAGTAGAGGAGATCTTCCTTCAGCCTTTGGTAAACCCAAAGCAAACTCTCTGGTAAGATGCATTTGATTAACATGCTTTACGATTTGCATTGCAGTGCTTGAGCGCAGAATAGCCAACCCATATATAGGAGAAATGGTTTACGAATAGGCGTCAACAAGCGGTTACTTCAGCATTAAATGTCGTATACGAAATAGGGAAAATGATGGTTCCAATAGCAACTGCACGAGTCCATATCTTTTGAATTAATGACCATGCAGGCAACCTCATTAACTGGGGGGAGTAATCGATGTTGAACCGTCTCGCAGAATACGCCGTATCCCTGGCACGCTGATCCACAAAGATTTTTTCTAATGGGACCAAGCTATGCCCTGCCAGACCCAGCCTAACATGCTCAAAAGAACAAACGAAAAAATGTTGTTCATTAAAAACGATCAACCTATTATTAGGCCAATCAATCGATCCGACACTGGAATCAGATCGCTAGGTGAGTTAAGTAAGTCATGACCCCAAAGTTAGACTTACACGCCCAAAATCTAATAGGCGAGTTAAGTAAGTTAGGACCCCCAAGTCAGACTTACACACCCAGAATCTCTCAGGCGAGTTAAGTAAGTTAGAACCCCAGGCGAGTTAAGTAAGTCGGGACTCCCAAGTTAGACTTACATGCCCAAAATCTCTCAGGCGAGTTAAGTAAGTCAGGACCCCAAAGTCAGACTTACACGCCCGAAATCTTATAGGCGAATCAAGTAACTCATGACCCCCAAGTCAGACTTACGCGCCCAAAATATTATTCTAACCAACGCTTAGTCTATTTTGACCTATGACAACAATTTCTATTACGCTTTGACGCCTAGTCCGTTAAATTAAATGGTGTCAACAGTTTAGAGAGTGGCAACTTAGTCAACACTCTGATGCAAGATAGAGATGCTTGCCAGGGATCATTGTCTAAACATGGACGATAGAGACCAAACCCGACCAAAGCTTAGTTGGTGAAGATCGATGACGATAGCTTCTGGTCTACTCGAAGCCTAGTCCTCACATAACGGATTTTGACGGCTTACAAAGTGGGAATCTAGTTAGTGTTCTCGACACCTGATTAAGATGGCTTGCCAGAGGTCACTACTCATACGCAGACAATGATCGCCGAACCTCGACCAAGGATTAGTTAGTGACCACTGATGACGATGGTTTTGGTCTGCTCAAATCCTAGTTTGATGCGTACAAATTCTGACAGCTTAGAAAGTGGGAGCTTAGTCAGTACTCATGTAGCCTAGTTAACACGACTTGCCAGGGATCATTGGCCAACTATAGACAATTATCACCGAGCCCCCACCAAAAGTTTTGTTAAAATGACTGATGATGATAATTGTTGTCTCGCTCCAATTCCTAGTCCGTCATGAATGGATCAAGATGGGTTAGAAAGTAGGAGCTTAGTCAGTGCTCACGTAGCCTGGTGAAAACGCTTGCCAGGGACCACAATGGTCGGCGAAACATGACCCCGATTTAGTCAATCATAACTTGCAATAACAACCCACGGTCCAACTAAGCTTATTCTACGAATAGCAAATAAAGACGAGTCAAACGTCCGGTCAGAGTTCTGAAAGCTCTATCTGATCAGCACCATACACGTGTCATGATAATCCTGTCAAAAAAACAAAGTAGGCCCGATTACACGCTCAATCTAGCGAGGCCCAAATAGCAACAAGCCCATCATTAGCATAATCCAGACAATCAGGTCCGAGTTGCAATGAGCTAGTAAGCCCACACGCCAAGCGGTCAGGTCCAATACTCGTAAGACCTCTAAGGCAAGTATTTGAGAGATCTACCCAAGGTAGGCATGCCAACAACACATTGGAATCGACTAGGATACATATATTAGAGTCTAAGTTGGGCAAGGAAACTTCCTTACATGGACAACACTCAGAAAGGGAAATCTCTCCCGCAGATATAGGAGCACAAGTCGTGTAGGGAATCCCACATGGACAGCTTCCAATCAGGAAAGGATCTCCACAACAAGATCATTTTTCCTAAACTATGCCACCAAAGGCCTAGCCAAACAAGGATGCATTCACTATAAAAGATAGATAAGGTTGATGAACTAGAGGTACGCAATATAACCCAGTTCAGTTTTAAGCCTTTCGTAAGCCTTATCTAACTTAAGCATCGGAGTGTCATTGGCCACCACATCGTGGTCCTTGGCTCACGTTTGCTACCTATGCAGGTATAGGTAAGCAACGAGGAAGGAGAGAAGAAATCAATTACATCATAAATCTATATTGCTTAGTGTTGTAATTTTATAATGTTACAAAACTATTACTAGCTCATTCATATATGAAAATAGTGTCCAGATCGAATCATTCTTTAGTAGCATAGTGCTTACCATAATGGCTACTTGGTTGAACATGAATTTCACAATATTGCAAGAAGCGAATAAGCGTAATAACAACTGTTGCCACCTCCATTGGCAATTGATGCAATGCTCATCCTGGGGTTCAATGTTCAATGAATTTATGATCCTCCTAAAGTAGCTCACATCTTGGGCTTTAATGGCAGACTGAAAATCGTAATACCCATTTCTTAAATCACTCAATTTTCGTTCAAGATCGGATTTTTATTTATTTAATTTTCTTATTTTCTGTTTGGGTTCTTTGTAGGGAGATTTGATGTGAATCGGTTGCTTTCAAATGAGGAAATTGAATGGCATAACTTTATTACATGCAAACAAGGCATTTGACGTAAACCTTTTTTTTTTTGCTATTACTTGCTTGCATTAGAAAAAGCCTATCAAATCAGCTGATGCAAATGAAGGTTGATGAGGAAATGATAAAATTTTAATGTTGTTATAAGTCTACTACTAATTCCTTCAGATCCACATATTGGTGCCTTCGCTATAATATAGATGGAACATATTCAAATTTGCTTCAATTCTAGCAAGTATTGCCACCCCACAAAAGTGTATGTTGTGTTAATTTCTGGTATTATCATGCTCATATCAGGGTGAAAAGCATCTTGGTAGTATTGGGGTATGTTTTCTAAGACAGGGAAACCAAAAAAGACTTGTTCAATTCAAGGGCCAGTTACACATGGTAATGATACAAAACACTTATATTTTCTCGAATAATTTGTTGGTATTTGATTGATCGATTTGTTGGCAGATGAAGGAAAAATCAAAGCTGCTTCCTTGGAGCATAACTAAAAGTTGGGCATATTGCCTCCTAAGGGGGGCGAAGGCTCAATAATCATCTTCTGAACTACTGCTCTACAGAAAGTCGAGGTCATTTTTCTTTTTCATAATCACTAAGACAATCATGAGTATAATGGTGGTCTATTGAACTCATTGTCCACCCTAATTTATGGTTCTTTTTAAATAGGCTAAGAAGGCGAAACAAGATGATGCTTTTGGTGACTTGAGCGACATTTTGGATGACTTGAAGAAATGGTTGTTGATATGGGATTTGAGCTTTAAAGGTCAGTTCCTCTGTGTAATTGTTGCATGAATCTCCTATTTGTTTTGTAAACCATGTGACAAGAGGTTTGATTTTTATTTTTTAATGTTAAACCATAATTTATTTTCATATTAGGTAATTTAGTGACCTATTTGAGGAGTGCCAAAGACATAACTCAAGGACCAAGGTGGCATGACATTATACCCGTGTTGTGTGGAAAGTATATGGTTGTACCACTAGTATATGATGATACACTGAATCGGTCTCATCCCTGCGTCGTACACGTGTTAGGATAATCTCGAGGAATAACAAACCCTGACATCAACCAAACATTGATCCGGCCAAAGCGGTTCTAAGCCCGCCCAATGTAGTCCGCCAGACAAACTTGGATTCTTACAGTCTGCTAAGCCCACGTGTCTCACAATTATCCTCAATACCTGTAAGCCCTGCTAAGGCAAGTATCTCGAGGATCAGCTTCGGACGGACAATTACAACAACTCTTTGCTTCCAACTAGGAAGCAGATTTCAGAGTATACACCACATACATAGACTTCTACTTATAGTACACCACATACATAGACTTCTACTTATAGACTACTCTCGGAACAGAAACTATCTCCAGAGTATCTAGGAGCATGAGGCTAACAGGGAAACTTCTCTTCACAATGCGACTCCTAATTAGATAAGGATTTCCACGAAGATTTATTTCCCTATCAACACCATCGATGGCTTGGTCGAATCAGGACTCCAACACTATAAATAAGACATGAGGTTGATAAGCTGAGGTACGCTACAAATTCCCTATTTACAACATTACACCTTCCTTAGATCCTTATCTGACATTAGCATCGGAGTGTCATCGGCCACCATAACAGTGGTATTTGGCTCACGTGCGCTCCTTGTGCGGGTCAGCAGGTTTGTAGGTCAAAGTCAAAGCAGGGAGTGAAAATCAATTGCATCAGTTTGGCGTCGTCCTTGGGGACGAAAAAGTTCCTAACCTTTCACTAGCATCATCTCTCCTCAGAATACTAAGAGATGGTGACCACCATATCACACAACAATAAAGAATGAAAGGACACGTCGAACGCTCAGCCTGGCGCTACTTCACCACTCTTGATGGTGCAAGCGACGCACAGGCATCAACTTCACGCTCTCGAAACTGCAACAGCATTGACGGACCCCGAATTGAATCCAATATCACTTTTTATACGACAAATCTTGTTGATGATGAAGACGCTCAAATCGATGAAACAAAAGCCTAATTAGACACTGAAGGCATATCTAACTCGCTTCAGCAGTGATCTAACTGTCGTCAATGTGTGCAATGATGCAACGACCGTCTCGACCTTCAAAAACGGTTTGGGGAAAGGTAAGTTCTATAACTTCTTAACTCTGGACCCACGAGCAAATATGACGGATCTGGCGAGGGAAGCATAGAGTTACATCATCCTAGAGGAAGAACAGACAATCAAGAATAAAGCCTAGCCAAAGGAGAAATCCCCTGATAAAAGGGAGAAAGAAGAATTGGTGAGTGCAATATGCGTGCTTCATGGAACCCACTCCGAGTCCGAACTATCTAACAAGTCTAGGAAAATGGCTCTCATAGATATGAGGGTCCAAGCAATACGCGACGAACAACTAACACCGCACACCCAGAGGCATGACCACCCCGCACCACTAGCCTTTATAGATGAAGATCTCTAGTGCATCCAACTCCCACATAATGATGCCCTGGTAGTAACGATCTCTCTGGCAAGTAAGGAGATCCTTGGTGGACACTGAGAGCTCATTGAAGGTCATGTTTCTTCGCACATTCTGCAACATGCAACTAAAGGAGAAAGCATTAACCCTGATGATCGATTTCAACGGCGAAAAAATGTTTTTCGGTGGGAAAAATACAACTGATGGTGGTAGCAGGAAAAAAGCCAACTCATAAAACTCATTTTCAAGAGTTCATAGTAATCAATGCACCTTCAGCATATAATGCAATCCTGGGGAGACCTTGGATACACCAAATGATAGCGACAGTCTCCACTCTACACCAGTGCATTAAGTATTCGACAAACCAAGTGGTCGGTACGTTAAGAGGCAACTAGGCGATAGACATAGATTGCCAGTGCATGACGACACTGCTACCGAGCGATTCTCAGTTAGCAACTGGCCCCGTGACCAATATGACTTTCAATCTCGCCCGAGACACAGGGGGCACAACCTATCCCAAACGATGAGGCTCTTGTAAGTCCCCGAGGTAGGCCCAACCAAAGGAAAAAACCATCACGGTGTACCTCGAAAACCCTCTCAATATCAGGGCTATCTAGATAGGTTCCCGCTTAAGCAAAGATTTGGCAAAACAACTCAAGAAACTACTATAACGGAACCAAGACAGCTTCGCCTGGACCATGCAAGACATGGTGGAATCAACCCATCAATAATCACTCATCACCTAGATGTGGACCCCATGAGGAAAATCATACGGCAGAAGAAGAGGCCCGTGGCTCCCGAAAGAAACGCGATCATAAATTAAGAAGTGCAATGTTTATTCAATACGGACATGATTAAGGAAGCGCGATACCCAGACTAGCTGGCAAACACAGTTCTTGTAAAAAAGAAAAATGAGAAATGGAGAGTGTGTGTAGACTACACAGACCTGAACAAATCTAGTCCGAAGGGCTGCTTCCCGCTCCCTCGCATTGATCAGATCGTGGATGCCACATTTGGGCACAACTTACTAGGATTCATGGACGCCTACTCAGGCTACAATCAAATATGAATGCACCCCCTGGATCAAGAAAATACATATTTCGTAACTAAAAAAGGGATATATTATTATAGGGTGATGTCGTTCGGCTTAAAAAACGCATGTGCTACCTACCAACGACTGGTAAATCGAATGTTTAAAGAACAGATCGGCAGGAACATGGAAGTTTACATCAACGATATGCTGGTCAAGAGTCTTCGCAGCCTCGACCACATAGGAGACCTCACTGAAGCATTCAACTAGCTCAAGAAATACGTCTGGAAAATTCTTAGGCGATGTAGTGAACAAAAGGGGAATCGAGGCTGACCAAAAATTGATTCAAGACCTTCTTGACATGAAAGTCCCCGCCAACATCAGATACGTTCAGAGCGTGATTGGGAGGGTAGCAACACTCAACAAGTTTATATCTAAGTCATCCGACAAATGCCTTCATTTCTTTAAAATTCTAAGCAAAGGATTCTCGTGGAACAAAGAGTGTGAACAAGCCTTTCAAAGCCTGAAAGCATACATGGGGAGTCCAGAGCTACTCTCGAAACCAGCGACGGGGAAACACTTTACGTATACTTGTCTGTTTCCAAGCACGCTGTCGGCTTAGCCCTTGTACAAGACGACCTGGGGACCCAAATACCAGTGCATTACGCTAGCAAAACCTTCATTGAAGCGGAGGCACACTACTCGGACCTGGAAAAGTTAGCCTTGGCACTGGTTGTATCCTTTAGGAAACTGAAGCCCTATTTTCAGGCCCACTCTATAACGGTTCTAATCAAGCATCCACTCCGCTTGATACTGCATAAACCAGAGTTATTCAGCAGGATGGTGAAATGGTTAGTAGAACTCGGGCAGTTTGACATAAGCTATGCTCCAAGAACCGCCATCAAAGCCCAGACATTGACGGACTTCATTGTCGAGTTTACTGGTGGAGATGAGCTAAAAATATATCACCAAACCTCATACTCAAGCATCTAGGAATGGACCTTGCGACGGATCATCAATGGGAAAGCAAGTGGAGCTAGGATCACATTCCGCCCTCCTAGCGGCTTCACCCTAAAAAAAGTTGTCAGATTCGACTTTCCCGCTTAAAACAACGAGGCTGAATACGTGGCCCTCCTATCTGGCCTGAAGCTAGCCTTGGGGATCAGGATAGATTACCTAACGGCATACAACGACTCAAGACTGGTAGTCAACCAGGTCAAAGGAGATTTCAACAGCAAGGACCCCCACATGGTAGCCTACCGCGAAAAGGTATTTGATGCAATGTGCGGGTTCAAGAGGTGTGGCTCGTACAATGCCCTCGAGAATACAATAAAATAGATGACGCGCTAGCCAAAAAAGCTTTAGCCTCTGCCGAAGTCTCAAGCAGTCTCATTGAATACCAAAAGCGATCAAGCCTCGATGAAGAAGAACCTAGAGATGGTTGCGCTGCAGACGCATCACCAAATTGGATGACTTCGATCATCGAATACATCGCAATCGGAGCCCTACCGACCGACAAGGTCGAAGCCAGAAGACTTAAAATAGAGAAACAATGTACATTCTCCTAAACAACAAGTTATACAAGAGATAAGTGACAGGACCCTTGCTCTGATGTCTGTCACCTTCAGAGGCAAGTCAGGTCCAGTGAATGATCCACGACGGTGTATGCAGAAATCATTCGAGCAGGAAAACCCTCACCCAAAAATCTTTAACTCTAGGATACTATTGACCGACAATGCAACGAGACGCCAAAGATATTGTTCACAAGTGCGAAAAATATCAGAGGTTCGCGCCATACACACACTTGCCTGCCTAGCCACTGACACCGATGATGAGTCCGTAACCAGTCATGCAGTAGGGGTTGGACATCGTCGAACCACTCCCAGCTTCAGCTGGTAAAAGGTTCCTTTTTGTGGTTGTCGACTACTTCACCAAATGGGTCGAAGCCGAGCTCCTATCCAAAATAGGGCAGGTCAAGATAGAAAATTTCATATGAGCCACCATTGTCAGTAGATTTGGCAACCCCAGAGTATTGGTCAGCGACAACGAAACTCAGTTCAAATGTATCAAGGTTAAAACGTTGTGCAAAACTTTGAATATCAATCATCACTTCTCCTCGCCAGGGCCCCACAAGCCAACGACCAAGCGGAGCTTACCAACCGAACAATATTGAAAGCAATAAAAAAAAAGCTTGATGATGCCAAAGGGAAATGGGTTCTAGACCTACCAAGAATTCTTTGGGCATATCAGACAACTAAAAGAATCCATGTCTGAGAAACAACCTTCGCCCTGGCGTACGGGTCAAAAGCTATGGTTCCGACAGAACTCGAAGTGTCAACTTTCCGAACGGAATAGTTCAGACCAGACGGTAATGACGAAGCCTTGCGTATTGGATTAGACCTCCTCGAAGAAAAGCGGGATCTAGCCTTCACCAAGATTGCCTATCAGCAACGAATAGCGCAATATTACAACAAGAAGGTCAAGCCACGCGAATTCAAGATGGAAAATTGGGTACTCAGGAAGACTCAACAAAGCACCAAAGAAGTCGGTGCAAGAAAGTTGAACCCAAACTGAGAAGGACCCTACAGAGTAACCAAGGTCAATAGGCTGGGGATGTACTGGTTGGAAGGCGTAAACGGTGAAGAAATTAAACGATCATGGAATGTAGAGCATCTAAAAAAATATTATCAATAAAAATATTTGTTTTAACTAACTTTCACTGCTGTTCGTTACGGCCAAATTGACTTCCAATCATCCCTGATGTTACTAGACTTGAATATTATGCCCAACGCCTAGTCCGCTACGCGCGAGCGACAACAGCAAAGGAAGTGGGAGTCTAGTCAGCGCTCACACGCCTGATGACGATGACTTGCCAAGGGATCATTGCTCTCCAACAAACAATGATCGCCAAACTTACCAAGTAAGCTTAGTCAGTTCTCGACTGATGATGACGGCTTCTGGTTCCCAACGCCTAGTCCGCTGCGTTCAGGCGACGACGGTCGAGGAAGTGAGAGTCTAGTCAGCGCTTACGCGACTGATGATGATGACTCACCAAGGGATCATTGCGATCTAACAGACAATGATTGCCAAACTTATCAGGTAAGCTTAGTCAGTTGGCAACTGATGACGATGGCTTCTGTGCCAAATACCTAGTCCGCTACGCGCGAGCGATGACGGCCGAGGAAGTGGGAGTCTAGTCAGCACTCACATGCCTGATAACGACGACTCACCAATGGATCAATGCTCTCCAACAGACAATGATTGCCAAACTTACTGAGTAAGCTTAGTCAATTCGCGACTGATGACGACGGTTTTTGGTGCCCGACGCCTAGTCCGTTGTGTGTGAACGACGACGACCAAGGAAGTGAGAGTCTAGTCAGCGCTCACACGCCTGATGATGACAACTCGCCAAGGGATCATTGCTCTCCAACAGACAATGATCGCAAAACTTACCAAATAAGCTTGGTCAGTTCGCGACTGATGACGGCGACTTCTGGTGCCTAACAACTAGCTCGCTGCACGCGGGTGACAATGGCTAAGGAAGTGGGAGTTTAGTCAGTGATCACACACTTGATGACGACGACTCGCCAAGGGATCATCGCTCTCCAACAGACAATGATCACCAAACTTACCAGCTAAACTCAGTCAGTCTACAACTGATAGCGACACCTACAAGTGCTCAACACCTAGTTTACCACAAGCGGATGACACCCATCGACAAAGCTGATGTCTCATCGACATTCCCACGCACGACGTCAACGACCCGTCAAATGATCAATAACAGTCTTTCGAGCATCTCAGCGCACAACCTCCAATATGCTGACATCAACGGCTCACCCATAAACAATAACAACCAAATGCATTAAGTTTTGATACAACTCAACTAACAAATATAGGCGTTCTGCCAGCAGTTGGGCCCAATAGTACTAATTCTACGATCTACGAAGCTTCTAAAGAAGACATGACAGTACAAAACAAAACAGTGATTTCATTAAAATATGGTTTGTCCCGGGAAGGACGTTACAACTATTTTAAAGAAGGAAGAGGGGAAACAACTTCTTCAGCAACTTGTCCTGTGGAGCCAGAACCGTCATCTCGCAAGATGGGTCCGAAAGCAGCCCTCCTATAATGGGCGAAGTCAAGGTCGATGTCGGGATGCTCTTCTCTGATAAGTTCCAGAAGCTCTAATCTACCCCGAATGACCTCTAACGAGATTAATGGCCTCCGTCCCGAAATGTCGAAATCCACCGTGTTTACCAAGGCAACATAGTGTGAACGCTCCTCTAACAGTAAGCGTTACAACAAAATGAGCCGACGAAATCCACCGCGCTTACCAAGGCCCAACGAACGCGGCGAAGCCCTTTAACAATTTTAGACTCAAGCTATCGTTGCACGAAGACCCATTTTGTCTCCCCCCGCTTCCTATCACCAACTTGGGCCTGCAGATTGGACGACCACTTGTCTACAACCACATCTAAGCGCTCCAACTCAGCCAGAGTCCGCCTCAGTTCAGAACGGGTTGACACCAAATCATATTTGACCGACCTCAGTTGAGATCTTATGTCCAAAAACTCTGCTTCAAAGGCAGACACTGTGGCCCGCACGACTCCCAAATTTGAGGCAGTACCGAAATTCTGTAGCTGACCAGTCAAGGAATCCACCGGGTAAAGAGCATCCGAATATGACACCCGCAGATCTGTGAATGCCTTTTCCAAAGCAAGGACTCGCTCGTGAGCTTCGGGATGCAGCACAATGGAACCATGTGCTTCAGGGGCAGAAATATCTGCTTCGGACCTATGGTGACTCGAAGCGTCAACGCGTGGTCCAATATGTTCCCCCTCCTAGTCAACAAGGGGATTAACAACATCAAGCAAGAGATGATGACCTCTTGAAATTGTCGCATGGGCATAACACAATAGCCCAGGAGTAGTAATCACACGGTTAGAAGACTACCTCCTTTTTAAAACAACAACAAGAGGCACGCTCGCCTACAATTATGCTAACCTAGTCAGGCTAGGCATGATCAGCCTCCTCTTCCTCGAATGATGACTAACAACTCTTTCAGCCGGCGAACCCGGCGTAGCAAGAACGTCATGAGAACACTGTAGCAACCCGTTTCGTACGATATTACCTGGCATTATGACCTACTCAACGAACGTCAATGGAAGTTTGATAAACTCATTTTTTTATCCGTCTTTCCTCCTCCGTGAGAGTCAGGACTGCAAACTTTCCTAAAAAAATGATGACACCATACTAGCATCACATCTGGGAACAGAAGAATAAGTCGGCAACAAAGAAACTTACGAAAGTCAAACTGAAAGTATCTGGGGACTCGACGACCCCCAAGCCTGAATTACAAAGCATTCACCAAAGCTAGAAACCAATACCTCTCTCAAGGTTCATTTTCATCCGCTACTGAATGCAAACAAGTAGCACAATTTAGTATGCAAAGGCCTCTAGAATCCAATTGATCGGCGGTCATATGACAGACTACCGCCGAGGTCAAACGAAGGCCAACATCATGCGCCCTAAAAAGATTCGCAATCAGAATCTTGAACCCGCTCGAAACCATTTGAGCGAGAGCCATTCGATGATAAAGGAAGAAACGCCAGACGCGGTCAGGCAATGGGAATTGGAGCTCAAACATGCCTCGATGCAAACTTATATACCCCTGAGGGGGTGTAGTTGGAGCCAAATCTCCGAACGCGGGAATGATTTCCAGATCCCTTGGAATATGATACAAACTTCGAATCCTGATTAACTCAGTTTTATCAACCAGGCTATCCTCAAAAAGCTTGAGGCAAGTGAAGGACAACACATCCTTGGAAGTAAGTTCAACATTGTCTGCCATTGATAGAAAGAACGAATCAAACTTTACATCAACATGATTGCTTGAAGAAAAAACACAAATAATAACAAGATAAATCTTCTTTGAAACGACGAATATTTATAGAGAAAACAAATTGTACTTTTTCTCCTTGATCAGTCGTATACCCATTAATGTTATGCGTCGCTCGAGATAACGCTTCGGGTTCAGTCATCACGACGGTATAGTTGCTTTTCAGAGAGTTAGTGCACCAACTAAACGCCTCACTTACTCGAGGGGAGTAGCTGATGATACACCGAAACGGTCCCAACTATGTGTCGTACAAGTGTCATGATAATCTCAAGGAATAACGGGCCCTAGCATCAGCCTGACACTGATCTGGCCCAAGCGGTTCTAAGCCCACCCAATGCAGTCTGCCAGACAGACTTGGATTCTTACAATCTGCTAAGCCCATGCGTCTCACAACTATTCTCAATACCCGTAAGCATTGCTAAGGCAAATATCTTGAGGATCAGCTTCGGACGAGCAATTACAACAACTCTTTGCTTCCAATTAGGAAGTAGATTCCAGAGTATACACCACATACGGAGACTTCTACCTATAAATTCTTCTCGGAATGAGAACTATCTCCCGCGTATCTAGGAGCACGAGGTTAACAGGGAAACTTCCTTCCATAGCACGACTCCTAATTAGATAAGGATCTCCACGAAGATTTCCTTCCCTAAACTACGTCATCGATGGCCTGGTCGAACCAGGACTCTAGCATTATAAATAAGACATGAGGTTGATAAGCTAAGGTACGCTACAAATTCTCTATTTACAGCATTACACATTCCTCAAATCTCTGTCTGACTTTAGCATCGGAGTGTCATCGGCCACTACAACGGTGGTCAGTGGCTCACATACATTCCTTGTACAGGTAAAGGTCAAAGCAGAGAGCGAAAATTGACTGCATTATTATATATAAACCAACATTAGTACAAAGGTAAACGATTTGGAATGATATATGTGTACCCTATAGTAATTGGAGAATTATCCATCAGACCCGGCCCCATGGAGTTAAATGGGACAATCTCAGTCACTCCATGAGCACTGCAACCTTAATAATAATGACACACCATTGCATTTGTCCACACTAGTCCCTTTCCTCCAAAGACCACAAAACACAATCAACACTGCTAAGGTCTACACAGGATAAACATCTTCTGGGACCATCAACTCTGTTTTGATGGTTGCAACAAACACTCTAGGACATCATAAATGCACTTATGGGGTGTCATTGCCAACTGGTGAAGATTTTCTATGATTCGATCCAAAAGATGTTTTTTTCAAAATCAGTAAGGATGGAATGGGGCAATATAATTAGTAATTATAATTAGCCCCACCAACATTAACTTCTTTGTTTACACTTATCTTTCTATCTTATACAGATTTAGACGAGGGTTCAGACATTCCCATGCCCTTGACATATAAAAGTGTTATCTGCCTCCTTTTATCAGTTCTTGATGGCCAAATAAGTGACATACACCAGTGAGTTCCTGCAATTAGAATGGCGGTGCTGGCTACTTATTGATAGTAATTGAGTCTTGTGGTTTTTGCTACTTTGATATCAGCGACAATCCTCACATGTGCATTGTTTGTAGATCATATCTGATAGTAGCTAAACTTTGATTCAGACACTAAAACTTTATATGTGAGAAATAATGAGTTGGACAGAATATTTGGCACTTGGGGTAGATAGAGGTTTTCAGACCGAAACTAATTAAACATGTATTCCTGATAATGAAGAATAAAGTGTGGTCTTCATCTCTTAATTAGCAATCCAAAAAAAATTGATACAACAAGACCAAACAAGCTAAAGGCCTGAGAAACAAAATTAATGCCATTAATTGGGGTATAAATGTTCCAGATTACGCATCATATTTGCAGAGGTTCTCGAAACCCATATACTCCCTCCGTTCTATCTTCCCAATCATGTTTGATATGCCGACACCACCTGTTGAATAGAGTAAAATTCCATTAATGAAACATTGTCTCTAGCAATCCCATAAAACTCGTGTTTGTTCAGAATGTCACCCTACTAAACGAACATATAAAACAAGAAGATTTCATTGTCGAGATACTCACCCAGTGAGATTGCGCTCACAAAGATAGTAAAGGCCAGAATGAAGATGATAAGAGATGCTCTCCCTAATATGATTATCAACCTTCTTACTACGTGTTGCCCTACGAAGGCAGCAATAGTTGCCACAGCCACAAAGTAGAGAGCTGCCAATGAATTTAAATTAGATTTAAACAAAAAGAAAACTTTTACTGAAATACCTTCCAGATATTGATCTTGAATTTTTTTAAAGTTCAGCTCTATTTTACAATCAAATTAAAACAGGAGAAGAATTAATTGGTTGACTCACCATAAGGAACTGGAAACCGCTTTAGCAGGTAATATTCAACAACAGACATGGATGAGGAGAATGTCATGGCAAAGGTAGCCGTGGCACTTGAGACCTACAGAGATGTTGACACAGTTAAATCTAGCACAAAAGAACTTATTACTAGAAAATAAATGAACTAGAATCTGATTATCCTTCTCTTGGCAGGTAAGAATCCAAAGTTGCCAAATGCCTACTGCCTGCTACAGAAATACTGATTAGTTGACTTACTCCTCAAAAACTAGAAATACTATATGTTGATACCAAATGGATTTCAAGGAACGAATTTAACTGAAGGATAACCTTGATTAGCTAATAAAAGATAAATTAAGTGCTGTAAATATTAAGTAAATAAGCTAGATGATAATACTAACTAGAATCAAAAAAATTATTGTGTATATACCTGTGGAGGAATGCCAAGCTCCAGGAATAGAGGACCCAAAATGAAGCCTCCACCTAGACCAAGCAGCCCACCGACTATACCAGCAAGTACACCACATGAGGAGTACATAATTAGCTGATGCACTTTCCAGTTAGTGCCTGCTTCTCCTTTGGATGCAATTACCCTCCTTCCTTTGTACAAGCTAACTGCCTCATATGTAGTCACCCCTAAAGAAACAGGGACCTGCAGAACATGGGAAGGCAATTTAGACTATTACGCTTCAAAACCTCCACCCAAGGGAATTAACACTATCCCGTAGCAGATCTGGAAAGTGTTATAAGAAAAATAACAATAATATTAAAAAAAGAAAAAAAAGGTTTCTTATGTTCAGCCTTCCCACATTTTCCAACTGAGAACAAAAAAAACATAAAAATGAAAAGACAGGAGAAGTTATGTTCGATCAAAGCTAGTACCTGTAATAGGTTCAGAACCCAGTAGGCTATCGAGCAAGTTGCTGTGTAGTTCTATATCCAACACGTGCAGGATGGTTTCATTGGTTAGATAACATATTTGAAGAACCAGTAATCAATACATAACCGACAAAGTAATAATGGAAAATCACAGAAAACAAACCTTAGCAATTTGCAGTCCTAGGAACGCAATCCAGACAAAGACAAGAAGAGAAAGTTCCTTCCAGTAGACATTCTCAATAATAGAGACCTGTGTTGGTAACAAAAGTTAGATTGGAAAGTTCAAAGATGTGGAATACAGCTTGTGTAAACTGACCTCTGCTTCTTCATTACTGTTTGTTTCCTTTTGAGTAGTACCATTGCTTGGACCACTGGGTAGAGATTTGTATTCGACAACTTCACTGCCTATAGATAGTAAAACAGTAACTAATGGTAAGTGTCCAGCTCAAGGAATTGCCATGGAGTCTTTGAACCTCTCTCTCAGCTTAATGAAAACACAATACCGACTCACCATTAGACTCTATGCGTTTAGCGGCTTCCTAAAACAAAGGAGGGCCTAAATAAATTAGGATTGGAGGAAGATTATGGTAAAAAAAAAAACTCTGCTAGTTAGATGAACGAATATATGGATACCTTTTTAATAATGGTTTCTTTTTTCCATGTCTCAACACCCTTGAAGAATGCCTTGGTTGAAGTACCTGCAAAACCAGCATACAAGTCAGGGATACTTTCTGAATCAAATAAATAGTTAGAAGAGATGCATTTCAGAGGAACAATTACCAATGAAGAGGATGATTAAGAGGACTGTGACCATCCAGTCAGCAAAAATCACATTGAAAGCAACACCGACACTGATCCCCAACATAAGCATTGGCTGGAAGAGCAACGCAAGATCATAATCAATAATTGGCATGTCAAGGGTTGGATGCCTCAATTTAAGGTTGTAGTAGACAGTAGAAGCAGCTGCGCCCATGATCATACCTGAGCAAATGTACAGAATCGTTTACTTGATCAGTTAGTTGCAGTTTACATGGCAATTTCCTTAATCATAGAAAATGCTTTTAATATGAAGCTCTTGAATTTGGAGACATGCTTGGTTAAATAATGGCAATATGAGCTACATCCCAAGGTTGAGAAACACAACCTAATACCAAAACATCAAATGAGATTCAAACTCACTTGAGTACCTGTGGTTACTTCCATATATGATCCCCCAAAGCACTCCAATCTAAGAAATGTTGAGTAAAAGTATGAAATTTAATTCACAAAAAAAATCTTGAGAAACCTTTATAGTTACTGTAATCGTATGATTCAAATCCCTGATTTACTGTAAGTTTCTACACATCTTGGCTCTTAAGACGTCTACAATTTGAACCAAGTAAGAAGCTAAAAAATACTACATTTTTAGGGAATACTGGGTTTTCTGAGGTTTATAACATCAGGATAGCATATTGTACAATACTAAAAAGCATGGGTTTAGTGACTTGTATGAAAAGAACATTTTTTTTGAGAAATACGAGAGATCTAAGTCGTACAAGTAAACGTCCTTAGTTCCTCAATTCATTCCGTGGATGGATGCCCGGGCATGGAGAAGGAAGGACGCATTGAGAGGCGAAAGGGCATGGGGGTAGTCGTCCACCGAATAGAACATAGATAATAGGATTTTACTTCAACTTAAACATATTCTAATTGAGATCCAATATTTCGCGCTTTTACTCACTAAGCTGTCCACAGTTGAATCGCTCAAAATCTTCAATAGGTTCATTTGACAAAGAAATGTATCTCTTACATTTAGATATGGCAGTGGACGACTTGGCGTCGAACCCAATGATGAGGGTAAGCATGGGAACAAATATTCCACCACCACCAACGCCACCTACACTCCCAAATGCTGCACCACAGAATCCAATAATCGAACCAAGAATGATTTTCCAGCCGAATTGCATTTCCTGTCAAATCAAAGTTCCAAATAAATCCGTTTATAATAATAAGAAAAAAACAAAAAAAAATAATCTAACATACGGGCCAAACGTGGTGGTAACCGGATTCATTTGACTGCCACAAGAAATTCACAAATTTCAATAAATAATCTTTTTCCTCTTCTCTAGTTTCGGTGTTTCTCGGACTCTCGAGTTTGAGGCCTCGCTCTGCCGAAACAAACACAGAAGCAAGAAGAAAAAGGAAGGCAATCTTCGATGCCGATCTCAGACCGTACCATATCGCTCCTATTTCAGCCATGAAATAAACACTGGCAAAAACTGTTCCAATTAAGAGAAGATAACAAGCGTTTTTTTTTCTTCTTCTTCTTCTCCGCTATTCTATTTTGAGAAGTTAGTGGTGAAGAGAAAGAGATGTTGCAGAGGAGGCATGGAGCTTGCCAGATTTAAACGGACGAATCACCTTTATATTACTTTTAATTCCTATGTATGTATGTATGTATGTATCTAAGAGTATCCGAGTCATAATAATACCTATTGGGGTGCCCTTATCGGGTTTCCAATGATTTCTTATATAATTAAGATTGAGATTACATATGGTACCCCTGAGTTCAATTCCTAATTACTAAATGGACAGTGTGGGTTTAATTTCGAAAAATGGTCCATGTGAATGAGTTACAACATTTAAACATCCTTACAAAAAAGTTTGATATTTCAGTAATTATAGATTAGTGCACACTAATCTTAATAAGAGCACGTTGGTCCAAATTAGTACATTTGTAGTAAAGGGAAACACGCCAAAACAATACAACACAAACAATCAAAAGACGAAGGACAATGTGAGCTTCATCGGTTGGTATTATTGTTGCTTTTTCAACCGCAGCAGCAGTAGTAGTAGTAGTGGTACTTATCATTTCTCAATCTTTGTGTGTATTCACGAAATTACTTGGAAAGATCCATGGTGGAATTGTAATTAAGCAAAACCTGGATGTTTAATCATCTTTATCCATTGATTTAGGATTCCTAAATGGTGATCATTAGATTCACTGTCACTGGAACAAACCAACCCCACCTTCGCTCCTACTTGCCTAGTTGGCCAACCATGAAAGCGGCAGCATAGGAAGGCATGATCGAACCAGGACATAATCTTCTCCAGACATAACTGTGATTTATTTCAGTCAAATTGGTCAATCGTGTGTACATGACCAAACAACTCACTAATCCAACTTCATATTTTGAGCAAGACAATAATTAAAAAGGTTAAGTTATATCAAGAATATGTTGAGCGCATATTAATTTCATTGGTTGGAAACTATAGTGTGATGTTGTAAGTAGGGGTGGGCACGGTTCGGATCGGTTCCAAATTTTGAGAAACCTAACTCGGACAGTTTAGATTTCCTCAATTTGAACATTGGGACCAAACCTAACTCAAACCGTTTGGAACGGTCTGGTTTTTACAGTTCCAAACGAATCCAACTTCTTGTAGCCCAAGTAGAATTTAACCATGCGAGCATACTTTGTCCATGCATTTTATCCTATTTCCTTTTCAAACTATAACACTGTACTCAAAAAAATATTTTATTGGCTAAAAATGTAGTGGAACCACTACATTGCTTTGTGAAAAATGAAATGAAATATGACCAGAACCTTTCGATTATACAAATATATTCAATAGTTGTTTCATGCTAGGTCGTGGTTCTCAGGAGGGCAACTTGATCTCTGCTTCTATCAAAAGTTCTACACCTATAAAAGAAAGATCAGAAGCATGTGCAAATACTCGCAAGATGGATAATCTCCCAGATTTTAGAATCAGCTAGGGCTCCACCAAACACTGACGTCCATAGCTAATTTGCATCCAGGTGCCAGAAAACATTTGTATTGTCCAAAAATATCCCTCACCAAGGCATCCAAGGTATCATATGGGCGCTGGCAGTAGGCCCGCAAAGGCCCGATGGTGCAGCAAGCTTTTCGAGATGCCTCCGGAAGGTTCTAGAGTGCTCTTGGACATTCTAGCTTAGCTTTCTCTAGAGTGTTCTAACATGGATGAGTCTAGAACACCCTTGTACAGATTTGTGTAGTATTTTCTAGAAGCCTCCTTGTAATTTCTGGTTCATTTGGAGGTGGGAACTTTCTAGATGCATAGAGAATACTCCTTTGAAGGAGGATTGTGGAAGGTTCTAGACTAGAAGCCTCTAGAACTTTAATGGCCTATAAATAGGCCTTGGCATTCATTTGTACAGATCATAGAAAAAACACTTGTACAACTCTCTCAAGCAATACAAAGCATTCTTTCAAAAAGCCTAAACACTTGTGCCTTAGCATTTTCCCCACTTAAGCTTCCGTAGCATCACTTAGCATTAGCCAAACATCGAAGTGCCTTGACTAGTTAGTCCGACGGGAGTGTGACGCTAGTGGGCAGCGTGTTAGCCAAGGGAAAAAGGTCAGCACGTGACAAGCGGCAAGCTGCAAATTTTTTTACATTGAAAACAAACATGAAAAATCCAAATCCAAATATTGTTCTTCAATAAAAGCAAACAACATAATTGTATTCAAATCCAAACCCACGCTACAAATTCAAATCCAAGTATCCAATATCTATTTCAAAATCAAATTGTATCCAATATCTATTACATTGAAAACATAAAAGAGCTAAGCTAGCCACTCAAATTAAGCTATCAGCAAACCTGTATTGGCAACCTTTGTCTTTCTCTTTGATGTTGATTGAGAAATTTGAGTACGACCACTTGAGTTTGCATCACTTTCTTTGCCCTTGGCTGTTGTGATTTTCAACTTTGCAAAGTCTAAGAAAAACAAACAACATAATTAATAAAAGCACTATCAAATAATGAATATGTTAATAACCATAGTAAAAAACCAAACTACAAAAAACACAAATATTACAATTTTCACACTCTGTATAGAACCCAATTTCCTCTGCATTTGCTTCGTACTCAAGGTTGCTGATGTCATCACTTTTTATCCAATTTTGAAAGCATATCAATGCCTCCAAAAAAGGTTCGGAGTGAGAGATGATCTAAAGGAATCAATCAATCGGCCTCCAGCTCTAAAAGCATTGTCACTAGCAATTGTTGACACTTGAATAGACAATACATCTTTTGCTAGCAATGCAAGTGTGGGGTATTTGTTCCCATTCAGCTTCCGCCATCTCAAAATTTCAAACATCTCAATCTTGTTAGCTTTCTCTAATGGATACATGAGATATCTATCCACCTCATGTGAAAGCACAATATCCTCCATATATTCTAGCTCCTTCTCCCAATCATCCATCATCTCATCAAGAATAGAAGGACTTTCGGTTAGTGTTCTTACACTTCCTTGTTTTCCATATGCAAAGTTATTGTCAACACTTAATTGAGAATGCTAAGAACCAAAAGAAAGAGAAAATTTTAATTAAATAAAGTGTGATTTGAAATAACCAATAAACTTTATAATAATGAAACAACGTTTGAAGAAAGTTTTGAACTTTTGATTACCTGTTTTAAACCCTTATGTTGTTTTTGGGACCTGGCGACTTGTTGAGCATATTCATCACACAAGTCCTTCATTAATGCCCCAATTTCCTTACTTTTTTCTTAAATATCCTCTTCCTTATACCCGTGTTTCGGTTTGAACCTTGGATCTGGGATAAGGGCAACAACAAATATTTGGTTCAATGACCTAATTGAACCAAAATACTTATTATATTTTTTGTTATGCTCGCTGCCATATCACGTAGCACATTCTCCACAACACCTCTAAATTGCATATACTCGAGCAAATTTTTTTTTATCAATATCTGCTTCCACAGCAGTCACATCATGGACAACTATTTGGGACGTTGAATGCTTGCTAGCACTCATCTTCACAGTCACTAGGTAGAAGACTTTCAAAAAAGTCACAAACACCTCGGCACTTTCCCAATCTTTCTCACAAGGTGGCCCAACCCTTCCTTTAACCTTTCTTTTTGGATCTACTTCTTCATCATCATCCAACTCCTCATCTTTTTATGAAATAACCTAAGTACGCACTGTCATCTTCTACACTCATTCTATCAAATACCTTTTTAAATTTCAAACTAGATTCTAGCATCAAATATGTATTATTCCACCTAGTAGGCACATACATAACAAAAAAAAAGTGTCAGTTAAAAACTCATTTTCAACAATTTCCTTGAAATGAGCTAACCTTTGAGGGCTTGATTTGACAAACTTCACAGCATTTCTAATTGATGTCATTTTTTCAACTCTTCTTTCACTATCAGGTTGATAATGTGAGCTAGACACCTCACATGCATATATTTACCCTCCAAAATAAGTTAACAATTAGAATTCATCTTCATTTTAGCAAGTACTGAAGTGCCACCTTATTAGCCGATGCATTGTCAACTGAAATACACATCACCTTTTCAATCTTCCACGCTACCAAACATTGCTCTATCAACCTCCCTATTTGTTTACCTTGATGACTATGAACGATACAAAAGTTTAGGATTCTTTTGTGCATATTCTAATCATCATCCATAAAATGAGCTGTTAGCACCATGTAGTTCACATTTTGGATATTTGTCCAAGTATCAGTAGTCAAGCTGACCTTATGCTTGCTCAATTGCCCTTTAAAATCTTCTTTCATGTTATGATACATTTGTAACAACTCACAGTAGTTCTTCGAGATGGAACATGTAGTCTAGGTTGTATAACACTCATCATCCGCCTAAAACCTTCCTTTTCAACAACATTAAAAGGTTGTTCATTAAAAGTACTAGTGCCACCGCCACTGGTATCACATGCAAACACTTGAGCACAGTAATTGCACTTCGCCTTGAGTACATCTACCTCTACCATCGTACTCTTTCCTTCAGTTACAACTTCACGTGTTTCTTTCACAATAAATTTAGTGATGTGATCCCAAACCCAAGATATAAATTGTGTAGTTTTTTATTTTTCTAGAGGGGACGAGCTTGGGAGGAGGCTTGGATTCTTCAATTTGTACAGGACATGGTGATTTAGCAATAGAAGATGTTGCTACTTTAGTAATTTCGTTGGGGATAGTACTTTGAGACATGGTTACTTACTTTGCTTCTGCATTAAACAAAAATCTTCTACAAAACATAAGTAAAAATAAACACCATGAAGGACATTCTAGATGCATGTATGGGCATTTAATAGGAGATCTTGGAAATGTCATATTGAACTAATGAACGGCAAAAGATTGACTAGACAAGAACTGAAGTTTTAGTATGCTTTGTAAGGATTCCAAGGAGATTATTGTTTGATGAAATGATGATGGTAGCTAGCTATACTAAAGAGAGCATAAAAACCAAACACAACTCAAATAAGAACACCATCTATTATATGTAATTTCATTATTCAAACTACTTAATATAGTTATTAACTATGAAGAGTTGAATAGAGTAGATGAGGTGAAAGTCTGAAACATGTCTAAATTCGATATTAGAGATTCTACTACATACTATTATGTGAAAACCAAACACAACTCAAATAAGAACACCGTCTCCACACAATATGAAACAACCATTTGAGCTGGAAAAAAAAGGATCATTTGTTCATTACCAAAAATCCATCTCAATTCAGAGTGAAACCTTCACAATTAATCAACTCTTTCAAGTTCAGAGACCTACATGAACTAAATAAAAAAGCCCATTGTAGAACAATGGCAGAAAAGAAAAGAAAAAATTGTTGAAGATGCAGAATCACTAAAGTTTCAGTGAAGTAATATGTAAGAAATGAGCAAATGAAGAGTTGACTTACCAGAATGGGGTGACAGAACGTGGTCTTGAGAAGGTGTTGATGTATTATCTGGCACTCTTCAATTGATCTAGATTCTACTTGATGTGAAGCAAGTAATAGTTGATTGAGATCTGGACTACCTTATTTAAGCTCTTTAAATATATAAAAAAAATTTAAAAATTAAAAAAAAAAATTGTTAGCTATTGACAAAGATAGGAGTAGATGACGAAGAAATAATCAACGATCTGGTAGAGGAAGAAGTCTCAATCTGAGATCACAATAGTTATCTACATATTCGATCGCAATAGCTCTCTACAAATCCTTCTTCTTCTTCTACAGATCTCAATCAACTAGTAAGAGATATTTTTTTTTTCTTTTTCTACAGATCGACAACTTCTTCTTCTACAGATCTCTGATATAACTCTGTATGTTCAGCTCTTCTATTTGGAATCCAAATATTAGCTAAAATTGGGTGTTCATGTTGTACTAGGTTCTTGACAAAACTTCTCACTGAGGATCTGCCTCGACCAGGGTGCTTCACTGACAAAGCAGGGTGCTTCACTGTGACTGACTTTGATCATCGGAAAAGCAGGGTGCTTCACCTTCAGGGAAAATTGCTGGAGAGCTATCAGTGACTCTAGTTGATGCCCGGACTGGTTTATGAAATTTCTAGTGCTCATCCAGGGTGCTTCACTGTGACTGACTTTGATCATCGTTACTTTTGGATAATGCCATGTTCAAGCACACATCCTTAGGTTTATAAACTACTTTTCAACTAAGCTGCAACTTTTGGGGGTTTTCACAAGCATTTTGTGTCATTCTTGATGAATGGGATGGTGTGTTGTAATATGTCGATCGGTCGAGGAGGGGGAGTCGAGGAGTCGATGAGGAGTAGATGAAGAGGCGAGGAGGAGTCGAAGCAGACTGAAATTTTTGCACCTTGGGTCGATGAAGCAGATTGAAGTCGATGAAATTTTTGCTGAGGAGGAGGAGGCGAGGAGTCGATGAAGAACAAAATTTTTTGCTAAGTGGGTTTCTCCTCCTCCACGTGCAAGACGTCCTCCCAAAGGCACGTGCCTGGGAGGGTCCGTCCCATGGGTCGAGCTGTGGGGACGGGCAGCTAGAATTTCTCAGTTGAATATGGTGGTCCTGCAAGCGTGAAGGCAGCAGTCTTGTTGGAGCTTTGAAAAGTCCTTGGAATTCACGGATGAGAAGGTGCAAATGAGGGGGAACAAGCTCTTCAAAATGGTCAAACCCACTTTTAGTAATGGAAAAAAAAAGTCAACCATAATTAGATGCCTTACCAAGCTTGGAGATGGAGTTGCAAGTTGAGTAGGTAACTGCTTTTAAAGGTTCACCAAGGATTTGGTGCTCATTTCTTGATAATGTGAACTTCATCCACATCCTTTTAAAATCCCACAATATTGGTCCCAAAGTTTGAAGCCAATGGCCACCAAGAACAACACCACACCCTCCTAATGACAACATGTAAAAATCAATAGTAATTGGTCCCATCATCGACCTGCAATCCTGTCTCCTTTGCCATCCGAGGGTCCAAAAAATTATGGGTGGAGTCGGTATCATTGAGAATTGACATTGGCTTGTTGTAGAAAAGGCACGTGACTGGCATAGTTTGAGGTGTAGGAGCCCCTGCATGGCATGAATAGAATATTTATGAGACTGGTTCTTCCTGCAGGAGCAAATCGTACCTGCTTCATCTACCAAGGGTTGACTTTGAAGCACGAATAAAGTAAGTTGAGATATGTTTGATGGACCTGCCGTTGTGCTAGCACTTGCATGCACTCGGTGTGGTGGACGGTTCTCGGGTAGCCAAATGAGCTTTTTGTGTACTTGCCAGCCCAATAGCTTCAGTGAGGGAATTTGGGCAAGTAGTTTAAGCGTAAAACGGATCTCGTCTTTTAATCCATTAACAAAACAATGGAGGAGAAAGTCATTACTCAATCCCACCACACGGTTTGATAGTGCCTCAAACCATTTTTGATATACTGCCTGCTTGCGGAGCAGCATACCGAAAAAAAGACTTGAAATCTCCTCTTGTTAGTATGAGTCCATCCTGTTGGGGAGTGTCGTTAGGGTCTCTGGCTAGATAGGCCCGAATCAGCCCAATTCTCTTTGTAGTTGTTAAAAGAAGAAAGTAACAACAACTGCTTTTCCTAAAGAACCGTTCAAACTAAAAAGCGATCTTTATCGACTTCCTAAGCTAATCTCCAGCTCATGCCTGTATTGTCTTACGTGGGACTTGTAATACTAGTCACGTAACAACAGATTCATCGTTCCACTGTTCAATTTCTGACATATATGCAAGATGAACATCTCAGGTAACCCCTTTATTCAAACATGAAATTCAGTTGCAGTTTAGCTGAAATTCCATTTCTTTTCTTTTTTTTAATTGTAAACTGTTTTTACTGACAACTGTATTTATGTTAATAAGTAGGATGTGTTACAGGGTTTGTAAAGTCTGAACTTTGGGTTTCTTCAGTGAAATATGGGTATTTTGTAATTCAAATGTTATAACTTATAAGAACCTATAAACTCAAAATGGAACGTCTACACAATAGAATTCATAGAGTTCTTGTAAATGATTATGTATCACGTGATACCCAGTAAGAAACACAATACAATATGTCCATACGTTTTGCATAAGTTGGCAATATTTAGAATTTTGATCACTAGTTCCACATTATGAGGGTTACTCGGAATCGTAGGTACCAGTTATACAATATCCTTCCTACAGAGGTGGAAACCCTTATTTGACTTGATGGAGTGCATAGTGTGGTTTTCTCGCCCTAACGACAAGCAATACTAAATTATTATATATATACACACATTTCAAAAAAATGACTAATGAGTTTGTTTGGCAACTGTACTAGATATGATACCAGAGTTGGATGTCACGTGCTGACCTTTTTTTCTTGGCTAACACGCTGTCCATTAGCGTCACACTCCTGTCGAACTAACTAGGCAAGGCACTTCGATGCTTGGCTAATGCTAAGTGATGCTACAGAAGCTTAAGTGAGGAAAATGCTAAGGCACAAGTGTTTAGGCTTTTTGAAAGAATGTTTTGTATTGCTTGAGAGAGTTGTACAAGTGTTTCTATTCATGATCTCTACAAATGAATATCAAGGCCTATTTATAGGCCCTTAAAGTTCTAGAGGCTTCTAGCCTAGAACCTTCCACAATCCTCCTTCAAATGAGTATTCTCTATGCATCTAGAAAGTTCTCACCTCCAAAGGAACCAGAAATTACAAGGAGGCTTCTAGAAAATACTACACAAATCTGTCCAAGGGTGTTCTAGACTCATCCATGCTAGAACACTCTAGAGAAAGCTAAGCTAGAATGTCCAAGAGCACTCTAGAACCTTCCGGAGGCATCTAGATAAAGCTAAGCTAGAATGTCCAAGAGCACTCTAGAACCTTCCGGAGGCATCTCGAAAAGCTTGCTGCTCCATCGGGCCTTTACGGGCCTACTGCCAGCGTCCATATGATGCCTTGTTGCCTTAGTGATGGATAGTTTGAGAGATGGCTCGTGACATTCCCCCCCCCCCCACCCAAGTCCTTGATGACCCCGTCAAGACTGTGCCTCGAACTTCGCGATCTTGCCCTGGAATTGCCATAGGTCGTCCTCTTTCTCCCATGAGGCCTCACTGTTCGGTAGTCCCTTCCATCGAATGAGATACTCATTATAGCTTAGCACACCCCTCCGTCGGATGAGCCTCTTTGCCTCGATGCTCTCGATCAAAGGAAGCCACGACCGCGGTTGGTGTCCGATGTGACTCGCCCCTCGTTGGATCTTCTTTATCACCATGGTAGGGCTTGAGCATGCTCACATGGAACACCGGATGAATCTTGAGTTTGGGCGGCAACTCAAGCTTGTAAGAAACTCTCCCGACCTTCCGTAGGACGGGAAATGGTCCCTCGTACTTCCGCAATAGTCCCTTGTGCACCGAGCGGAAGACCTTGAACTGTTGTGGCAGCAACTTGACCATGACCATCTCGCCCACTTGGAACTTGAGAGGGCGTCTATGCTTGTTTGCCCACTTCTTCATCTTCTTAGACGCCTTGTCCAAGTACGACTTCGTTATATCAAGCTGCTCATGCCACCCTCGTGCAAGCTTGTACGCAGCGGGGCTGCTACCCGTGTAGCCCGACGCAACGGCTTGTGGAGTCAAAGGCTGCTGGCCCATGACGATCTCGAACGGATTTTGTTGCGTCAATTTGGACAGCTGCAAGTTGAATGAGAATTGAGCCACATCCATCAACTTGGCCCAATCCTTCTGGTTGGCACCCACAAAGTGCCTCAAGTATAACTCCAACATGGCATTCACCCTCTCTGTTTGCCCATCGCTTTGCAGGTGAAAGCTTGTTGAGAAGTGTAGACCCGAACCCAAGAGCTTGAATAACTCCGTCCAGAATTTTGCTGTGAACCTTGGGTCCCGATCAGTTATGATGCTCCGAGGCAAGCCCCAATACTTCACCACATGCTGAAAGAACAACTTGGCGGCTTGCTCGGCCGTGCAATCGCGTGGGGCAGGTATGAAAGTTCCATACTTGGAAAAGCGATCGACCACCACCATAATAGAGCCATACCCATCAGACTTGGGCAAGGCTGATATGAAATCCATTAAGACACTCTCCCATGGCCTTTTCGGAATCGGCAAAGGCTGCAATAGTCCTGCCGGTACACGTTGCTCTATCTTGTCTTGTGTGCCAAGACAAGTCTTCACATAGGCCTCGATATCGTCCCGCATATGAGGCCAATAGTAGTCCACCTCCAAAAGTGCCAATGTCCGCTGCATCCCCGAATGGCCAGCCCACATTGAATCGTGGCACTCCTTCATGATGTCTCGCCTAAGATTATCCCACTTAGGCACATAAATGCGACGACCGACGGTGTAGAGCACCCCATTCTCTACCCCCAAAGCGTCGAGTCTTCCCCTCCTTGGCCATCTCCATGAGTCCCTTGGCCAAGGGGTCTTGAGAAGTCCCCTCCTTGATCCGATCAAGAAGGTTGCTAGCGGTGCTGCTTGCGCTAGCGAGCATGGCCTTTCGGCTGAGAGCATCAGCAACAACATTAACTTTGCCCGGCTTGTACTCCATGACATAATCGAACTCCACTAAGAAATCTTGCCACCGAGCTTGCTTGGGGATGATCTTCTTCTGATTTTGAAAATAACTCGTAGCCACATTGTCGGTCATGATGGTAAACCGACTCCCAAGCAAATAGTTCCTCCAAGTCCGCAAGCAATGAATGATGACTGTCATCTCCTTGTCATGCATCGGGTACCGTCTTTCGGTATCATTGAGCTTGCGGGACTCATAGGCTATGGGATGCCCCTCTTGCATAAGCACCCCTCCGATGGCAAAATCTGATGCATCGGTGTGAAGTTCAAACGACTTAGCATAATCGGGCAAGGCCAAGATAGGTTCCTTGGTGACTGCCTTCTTCAAATCATCGAACGCTTCTTGGCATTTCTCACTCCAATGCCACTGCACCTTCTTCTTCAGCAAGTCGGTCAATGGGACTGCTCTCGCCGAGTAGCTCAAAATGAATCTCCGATAATAATTGGTCAGCCCAAGGAAAGAACGTAGCTCCGAAACGTTCTTGGGTGGCTCCCATTCATTGATGGCCTGCACTTTGTCCCGTTTCATCATGATCTTTTCAGCCTTGATGCGGTGCCCCAAGAAAGACACATCGTCTTGGGTGAACGAGCACTTATCCAATTTCACGTACAGCTCGCTCTCCCGCAATGCTTGGAAAACCTGTCGCAAGTGATGCACATGTTCTTCCAAGTTGTCGCTATACACGACGATATCATCGAGATAGACGACTACAAATTTATCCAAGAAAAGGCTGAAAGATTTTGTTCATTAAAGTGCAGAAAGTAGCCGGGGCATTGGTGAGACCAAAAGGCATCACCAAGAACTCATAAGACCCATAGCGAGTGATGCATGCCGTCTTTGGCTCATCTCCTTTGGCAATGCGCACTTGCCAATACCCCGATCGGAAATCCAGTTTAGAAAAGTACCTGGCTTTACCGAGCCTATCGAAAAGATCGGCAACCAAAGGAATTGGATACTTGTTCTTGATGGTTACTTTGTTAAGTGCTCGGTAATCGATGCACATACGCAAGGACCCGTCGTGCTTGCGTTGGAACAATACTGGTGCACTGAATGGGGCCTTGGATGGCCGAATGAACCCCGCATCCAACATCTCCTTGAGTTTCTTGCGTAGCTCTTCCAACTCTGGCGGTGTCATCCGATAAGGCGCCATGGCTGGAGGCCTAGCCCCTGGCTCCAGCTCGATCATATGATCGACTTCCCTTCTTGGAGAAAGTCTCTTGGGTAGCTTTGGAGGCATGACATCTTTGTACTCTTTCAAAACCGCAGCTACCTCCTTCGGAACCTCGCTGGGTTGAGGCCCATCTTCAATCAACGTGGCCACAAATGTTGCTTGCCCCTTTTGCACGCCTTTCTTCACTTGAATGGCTGACAACATCTTGGCCTCCACGATCTCCCGAGTGACAGGGACAGAGCATGCTTCTCGATCCTTTGCAATAGTCATCGACCCGTCCCTTTCTAATGTCCGTGGCTTCATCGTATCCATGAACTCCATGCCCAGCACCAATGAGAAGTCGTCCATCGTGACGACAGTCAGGTCCACCGTCCCCTTTCATTCGCCCAAATGAAGGGAGACGCCTCGTGCTACACCATGGATAGGCACCGGTGCTGTGTTGACGGTCTTCAAGGTGCCTGGCTCTTTGGTGTACTGCACGCCCAGCCTTGTTGCCTCCTTCAAAGCAACAAAGTTGTGCGTTGCACCCGTGTCGATGAGTGCCTTTGTAGCCTTGCCATTTACCTTGGCTTCCACAAACATGAGAGCGGATTTCTTCGAACGGGGCAGCGTACTTACCTTAGCCACGTTGCTTTGCTTCATCGTAGCCTTGACGCTGCTTAGCAAGCGCAAAGTCCCCATTTGCGCCTCGTCCCCCGATGATTCCCCGGACGATCCACTCTTGCCAGCGATCATCGCATTGAGCTTCTGTCGTTGTGGGCACTCCCTAGCCCAGTGCGGCCCTCCGCACAAGAAGTAGTCGCGTTTTTTCACCTTGCTATCCGATAAGGACTGCTTGGCTTTGTCCTTCTTCTCGAACTGCTTGCCGCCACTGCTACTGCTGCTTCTTTCGGTGGGTTTTGCTCCCCCACCTTTTCCCTTGTTACCACCGCCACTCTTGCTGCCGCCCTTGTGGCTTTTCGAATCAGCCTTGTATTCGAACAAGGATTCGGCAACTGCGATGGCCTCCGCAAGTGATTGAACGTTGCGTCTCTTTAAGTCTTGCTCAGCCCATCGTTGTAGTCCATCCATGAAGTAGACGAGCCGAGTATTTTCCGGCATGTCCGAGACTTCAAGCATAAGAGAAGTGAACTGCTTGACGTACTCTTTGATTGACCCCGTATGCTTCAGTCCACGCAGCCTCTTCATAGCAACTTCTTCCGCATTCTCCGGATAGAATTGCCGCTTGAAATCCGCCTTGAACTCGTCCCAAGTCTTAAGCGAGCAAAGACCCTTCTTGATATCCGACTCACGCCTCCTCCACCAAAGGATGGCATCATCACCCAAGTACATGGTGACGGTGGTGATCTTGGACTCATCGTCGTCCAAGCGCATAGCGTTGAAATATTTTTCAACACTCCATAGGAAGTTGTCGAGCTCCATAGCATCGCGCTTCCCATGGTACCTTGGCGGCTCGAGCACCTTCATCCTTGGTCCCTCTCATACAGTAGCACTACCTGCCACAGCCGCCTTGCATAGGTTGACGTCCGATTGCAAGGACTCAACCTGCTCTTGGATGGCTTGGAGCTGCCCCATCAGCGTGTCCTTGAGCTGGCCCATCTCGTTGTGCATGGCATCCGCAACTTGTTTGACGAGAAGTTGAGTCTCGTCCTTGGCTTCCACAGTGCCAAGCTCAAGGTCATGGACGCGCGGCTATCGAGTTGCTCGATATCCATAGTGACGCTAGCCAACGTCCCATTGAAGGACTCAACCTTCTGTTCCATCGCCCCGACGCTGTCTTGTAAATCGCCCACGGTCATTTTCACCTTGGCCATACGATCTTCAAGCATGCTGGTCCGACTAGTCTTTCTTCCAGTCTACTCGATCACGGACCCTCCAACAACAATCTATTTGTTTCCCGACATGATCAGATTGCTCTGCACCTAACTTTCGTACACACAGCAGCTAGCACAACGCAACTTCAGCAAGACCGCCCCTACGATCGTCGCTGCTCTGATACCACATGTCACGTGCTGACCTTTTTCCCTTGGCTAACACGCTACCCACTAGCGTCACACTCCCGTCGGACTAACTAGTCAAGGCACTTCGATGCTTGGCTAATGTTAAGTGATGCTACAAAAGCTTAAGTGAGGAAAATGCTAAGGCACAAGTGTTTAGGCTTTTTGAAAGAATGATTTGTATTGCTTGAGAGAGTTGTACAAGTGTTTCTATTCATGATCTCTACAAATGAATGCCAATGCCTATTTATAGGCCCTTAAAGTTCTAGAGGCTTCTAGCCCAGAACCTTCCACAATCCTCCTTCAAAGGAGTATTCTCTATGCATCTAGAAAGTTCCCACCTCCAAAGGAACCAGAAATTACAAGGAGACTTCTAGAAAATACTACACAAATCTGTCCAAGGGTGTTTTAGACTCATCCATGCTAGAACACTCTAGAGAAAGCTAAGCTAGAATGTCCAAGAGCACTCTAGAACCTTCCGGAGGCATCTCGAAAAGCTTGCTGCTCCATAGGGCCTTTACGGGCCTACTGCCAGCGTCCATATGATGTCTTGGATGCCTTGTTGCCTTAGTAAGGGATAGTTTGAGAGATGGCTCGTGACATGGAGCTGAGAAGGCCTGAGGATAAACAAAAACCAGAAAAGCGTGTGAATGGAATATTTTAGATCATACTTCTTAACCTTGGGATTTTTGCATTTGATCATTGGTTTCATGTACTGTAAGATCTATGCTGGGTACCAGTTTGTAACTACATTGTTCTGCCATGCATTGGTGAGGCATTTTCTTTTCTCGAGTATGTAACATATTTTTATTGTAGGGATGCTCAAGGTCTAAATCACTTCAAAACAAAAAAGTAAATTCAGCAACAACATCTTGTCGTTGCTAAGTATTAAAAAAGTATAGCTGAAATGAGTTAGCAACAGCCCAATGATTGTAGCTATTTGAATCGTCACTCCAGTACAACAACAACAACGGTGGATTTTTTCGTAGCTATCTAGCAACAGTATCTGACTGTCTCTAAGTTGCAAAGAATTTGTCCCTAAACCAATTCGAACTCGAAATTTTATTTGAGACGACAGTTATTGGCAACAACTTTTCAAATATCTGAGATGGCTGCAGCTGTAGCAACTTGACAAAATAGAGACGCTTGTTGCCGTTGCAAATCAGGGCCAGTCAAATGGTTGTTGCTAGTAATTTAACTGTCAAATTGATTAGCCACTACATCTTGCTGTAGCAAAAAAATTACTATACAACAAAAATTCAATTTTTTTACTGGGTTCTCTCTACTAATTTTCAAATTTCTCATTTCCTTTTTAATGGGATTAGTTCTTTTTTTTTGTCATTCAAATTTTCATTGTAAGTGATGATTAATACACTAACCTTGTTCATATGATCAATAACTTGATCCGGGACGGTTTGGGCCGGGACCATACCATCCTAAATAGGGTTGTTGGGTTAATGAATTTTTATAACAAATAACATGGATCAAGCCAGAGATTGTTCCACCCAACCGAAATTTAGAAAATAACAATTCTTAAAACAACAATTGTTCCAAATAAGAAAATAAAAATAAAAATTAGGGGTGTTTGAACCAATATAATCCACTATCATCACCAATATAAATCCACTATCGACACCACTTTCAATCCTGCAACTTGACATCAGGGGTGTTTGATGAGAGTGATTCTCATCCCATGAGGGTGATTGCAAGGCTTTTGCATTTTCCATATTCTATACATCAACAACACACAAAAATTTGATTTAGACTTTCTTCACAGTTCAAACATATCCACCATTAGCCACAAACCACAAAAATAAAAAATAAAGTATAAAAAGGAGGAGGAAGAGATTCGCAGTGAGTGGGGTGGTTTGGCGTTGAACCATGGTGGGAGGAGGAAGAAGAAGAGATTGGGAAGAAGAAGATGAGATCTGATGAAAAAAAGGAAAGATGAGTGAGATATGATGAAGAAGACGAAAAAGGATGAGACAAACCTGGTGAGGGACCGGTGGTGGACGAGATCCAAAGAAGAAGGATGAGATTCAAAAAAAAACCTGGTTGTGGGTGGAAGTAGACGATGCTTACTGTATAAAAAGAAGAAGAAGAACACTTGAAGAAAAAGAAGGATGAGATCTGAAGGTAACAGAGGATGATGAAAAGAGGAGAAAAGAAAAATCTTACTTGACAGTGGTGGATGCTGGAGCTGGAGCTGGAGTTGACTGGACGTTGTCGACTTTATTGGCCGCAGTGCTGGGTAGGGGATGCTGGAGCGCTAAAGGTGGAGGTGAGATGAAGAATGAAGATTGAGCTAAAGATTTTAAGGCCTTAAGCTTGTAAGCTAAGGGATTTTAGGGTTAGGGTTGTTGTTTATGGTTGGGCTTGGGCTAGGGTTTGGCCCAAATGTTCTTTATGTATAATATTTTTTTATTTTAAAAATCCATCAAAGACGGCATATACCGTAGCAACGAGTTTTTATTTGTGACCGTCATCCTACCGTCGCTAAGTAGAGACGGTAAAAGTTGTTCCTACGCTAAAAACAATTGAAATAATAAATAACTTAGCGACAACTAAAATGTCGTCCCAACTGTTTTAATTAGCTACGGTTTATTGTGACTTAAGCCACAGTTTTTCCGTCACAAGTACATTTTTTTATGATTATGGTATTGGACAACTACAAAAGCATTAGTAACAATATTTTTTTGTCTCAAATCCTATAATTAGAAACAGAGTCAAACTACCGTCTCTGATATTTGTAGCTATTAATATTTTTTTTTGTAGCGAATCTATTATCATCTCTTAAATGTGGTTACATATGCTTTACTCTCTTATAATTTTGTAGGAACCATCTCTCGAGCAGCCTATTCTTCTTATACATTTTTGGTAGACAATCCTGTCCAACTTGATCTTTACTTTGTTGACTCATATGACATTATATGCATATATATTCTTGAAAGTTTTATTATCTCTTTATTTTCTTCTGCAATGAAGCTTGTTGAAGAGGAGAAAGGTAGCTTCGGGTTACATCTTAACTGACGCTGGAGCAAATCACGTGTCATGGTTGGTTCTACCAGGAAATGTTGTTTCTATTGGAGCCTCTGGATCTGTCTTTGGACTCTTTTGCTTTAGCTGTGTCCCTGTCAAGGTAGCTGAGAGCTTATTGTTCAAATGATTTATGATACGAAGTTCTCATGTAAAATGTTAACTTACTTGTAATTCTTTCTGCAGATGAGTTAGTAATCGAGGAAGATTCTTGATGTACTCATCGTAGGTCAGTTATATACACATAAAGGTTTTGCTTTAAGGTGTGTTTAATTTTGGAAAAAATTTCAAATAAAAAAAAGTACATGGAAAAAAAACATTCAAAATTTTTTGCACAGTTTCAAAAAAAAAAAATGTTCATGGAAACAAACTTGAAAATAGTGATATCTGAATGTCAGCTAAACCGGACCCGGGGGGACTCATGCGCGGGCTGTGCAGGAGCGCGTCCTGCGCACCGTTGTCAATCGTTGGATTTCATCCAACGGCTAATATCTACGGAACTCAAAATGCAAATTATGTTGAAAAGGGTGACAGGTTTTGAATATATTACAGCCATCAGATCAGATCCGACGGCTGAGATTTTTGCTTGGAAGATAACATTTGAAAACGGAGAGAAAAGAAAGGGGATCTGAGGGAGAGGAAGAGGAAGAGGAAGAGGAGGGTTCTACAAGTCTTGGATCACCCATCTTTCAACAAAGTCTAGATCCTTTTCAATCGCCTTTTTAATCAACAAAGTCTGGATCCTTGAAGCAAAATCAAGATTTCAAGAAACAAAGATGTTGAGAGATTTGAGTGGGATCGATTCAGTTTGCGTGATTCAACAGTGTTTCAGATGAAATCAAAATCAAGAAAGGAAACCCTAACCCTTTGCAACAAGTAAGTGATCAATTGAGAGATCTAAGATGATGATATCAAATGAGATTTTGATAGAAAGAAATCAAGTTGCAGTTCATGAATTTCCTGTTTTTCTCTATGGTTGTATGCACTGAATACAGGTTGTAATTTCAGTTTTTCAGGTTGTAATTTCAGGTTTGTATGCTACTGAGTGTTGTAATTCCAGTTTTTTTCTATGCTTCAGCGAACCACTGCTATAATTCAGTTAGTTCAGAGAAGATGCTATCCAGTTTTTTGTAATTCAGTAGGTGCTATTTTGGTGCTATATGGTATGTATGTGCTTATAATTGTATGTATGTGCTCGGAATGCTGCTAGCTATGCAGATTCAGTTTGTTGGGTTTCAACATGTTCAGTCTGGCGAACATATGGCAGCAATGGGGGTCACTCCATTGAATTTTCATAGTTGCTTGAATTTTCATGTTGGAATTTGTTTACGCCTTTGAATTTTGTACAAACACTGTTAATGTATAGTGTGAGGTGCCACTCCATGTGGCTTGTTCAATTGCTCTCTCAAATCTTTGTATATCATGAAAATTTAGTGTCCCAGTTATGAGTAGCTCCCAGTTGTCTCTCAATATTGCATTAGTACATTCAGTTGGTGCTATAATGTACAAGTTCTCTAGGCAAGTTTTTTAGAAACCAAGGATGGCTTCTTATCTCTGGGATTGTGATTCTCTGCAAGTAGTATTAGAGGGATTAAAATTTCACAGCCTAAGACAATGTAACAGAATACCATGTTATCATTGGAGATATCCTAACCGAATAAGTAGTTGGAGCACCATTCGGCAAGCACCTTCCCTACTCTATCAATACGAAGAACATATTGACATGTTTCTATCTATGCTATTGACAAAGGAAAAACATAGCCACATGCCAGTAATGGGTTTCAAAAGTTGTAATTGATAGCCTTTGCACAGTCAAATTTTCTTCACAAGTACATTATGAAACAAAATTACATCAAACATTCCATCCAAAATCTTAAAAAAGATAAAGAACCATCTCACTTTCACACAAATCTAATTCTGCAAAACTGATCCATCGTCGCTTTATTTTCAAAGATTGAACGAGTGACTCGACGACAACATTACTGAAGAAAGAGAAGAAGATGGAACATTTAACTTCTTTTGCAACAATTTCTTCTCACAAGGTCACTTCATCTTTCTCTTTTTCATTCATCTGAAACACTGTTGAATCACACAAACTGAATCGATCCCACTCAAGTCTCTCAACATCTTTGTTTCTTGAAATCTTGATTTTGCTTCAAGGATCCAGACTTTGTTGAAAAATGGGTGATCCGAGACTTGTAGAACCCTCCTCTTCCTCTTCCTCTCCCTCAGATCCCCTTTCTCTTCTCTCTTTTCAAATGTTATCTTCCAATCCAAAATCTCAGCCGTCGGATCTGATCCGACGGCTGTAATATATTCAAAACCTGTCACCCTTTTCAACATAATCTGCATTTTGAGTTCCGTAGATATTAGCTGTTGGATGAAATCCAACGGTTGACAACGGTGCGCAGGACGTGCTCCAGCACACCCCGCGCAGGAGCCCCCCCGGGTCCAGCTAAACCACGCTTTTCAAATGGAATTGCTATGCTCACCCTTGATAATTTCTTCCACACCCAAGTCTCATGCCACCGAGTGTTTTTAGTGATTTTCCTTATCCCGCCCCACTAATTTCACCGCACCAACAAACATTCTCTCTCCTATCACCAACACAAACACCCCCTTCTCTCTCTTCTTTTTCACCAACACTAAAAAAAAGAACAAATTATAAACTCATATTATCTTTTTTCATTTTCGATGGAAGGTTACAAAAAAAAAGTTTCTTCGAGTGATTTTTCAAGAGTTTGGACCTAATACATGGTTAACGATATTAATATGGGTCAAATTATTTAACAGAAAAATATTTCAAAGAAGATGGGTTTTGAAGATCGAATAAATTTTTTTTTCACCATTATTGGTTGAGCAAGATCTTTGCTAATCTATTTTGAAATTTGAAACCAATGGCACCTAATCAAATTTGATATTTGAAATTGATAAAACTGTATCGATTTTTGTTGTTCTCTCCTAAGTCTGTAAATGCACTAAATCGACAAAAATTATAGATTTTGAAATTTGAAATCGGTTGCACCTTATATTGTAAAGTGGGAAATTGACAACATCCTATCAATTTAAGTTGTTTTCTATTCCAATTTATTAAACCCATTAAATGACAATAAAGAGTCAATTTCAAATTTCACAATCAATAACACTTCATAGATTTACATTATTATTTATTAACAAATTTAGGTTCCTCCTTTACTATGTTGATTGACCACAACTACTACAATGTTCCCTCCTTTCCTTCTCCTTTTTGTCAATCGATCAACGCCACCATTGTTTCTGTCACGCCCCGATTTTTGAAGAAAACGAAAATACCAAAATTCACGTAGGATTATTCGTTTTCCCAAAAACTCATGACGTAAAAATTCAATAACAACATAAACAATTAGTATCCACAACTAAACACTACACCAAAAATGCCCATTAGCAACGGTTTTAAACCATGGGGGTAACCCATTGACACGGCTTAGAACCGTGGGCTGCAGAGGCGTCGCTAAATCCTCAGTAACGGCTAAAAATTGTGGAAAAAATATTAGCAACGGTTTTATGCTTGAGAACGGTTGATGATTTAGCCACGGTTATAAACCGTTGCAAACATGTTAGCCACGGTTTAAAACCGTGGCCAGTAATAGCCACGGTTCTAAGCCGTTGCAAAAAATTTTAGCCACGGTTTTAAGCCGTGGCCAGTCCTAGCCACGGTTCTAAGCCGTGGCAAGTCATAGCCACGGTTCTGAGCCGTTGCAATATTTAGCCACGGTTCTAAACCGTTGCAAAAAAAAAAAAAAAATTTGCTATCAAATGACTTTTGATTACATCTTATATGTAAGAATAATTCAGCATGTGCATCAAGTAAATAAAATTTAATATGACTTTTTATTAAATTTAAAAACAACATTTACAACCTCTGATCAGCAAATTCCAGCAATTGCTTTCAAGCAATTCATTACAGCAGCAACATTTACAATTCATTACAGCAAAAATTTAGATCATTCACAATTCATTACAGCAGAAACAACAACATTTACAATTCGACATTGTGTAGTCCATTGCATCCTCCTGGAGCTTTTCTTTTCTCAATTACTTTCAGAACTGCATGGCCAACAACTATACATATGGGATTTCCACCAAAGGTGTTGAAGTAACTACGATGCGTCAAGACCTGTGCAATCTCAGGGGTTGTAACAACATCACCAAGCGGAATGCCATTTCCAATACCCTGAACATATTACAGCAACAAACATATCAGCAGACTGAAAGTAACATTTACAACACAAAATGTCCGTAGAAAAACTTAACAAAGATGCTACAATAAGATAAACTTACGGTACTCTCTTAAAAAAACTGCATGGAAAGTCGTGTGAATTACCTTTGCCATTGTCACTATGTCAGGCATATTAGTGTGTATGTGCGTGCTTGTGAAGACTGCGGAAACCATAACCATAATGGAGTTCACTAACACATGAAAACTACTTCTTAAATTACTTGTTAGCCTTCCTTGTGATGTACCATCTAGAATTGGAGGTGTTATAACATGCTGAAGAGTATATCATAACCATTTTGTTGATCTTAAGCTTCATTTTCAACAGTGATAACATGGAAGTATGCATTTTAAACTTAGACATGACAAAAGTTACTCGGAGATAGCATTGATCACTACACGGGTCCTTGTTCTCTTCAATTCCACACCAGCTTGATTGCTTTTCACTCTGTAAGAGAAGAACTTGATTACATGAAAAACTGAAGATACATGAAAACTCAAAAAATAAACAAAACAATAAGAATCGAAGATAAGATAATTAAGTCAACAAAAAGTGGCATATAATTCAGTTAATGACATAACTTGAATATAAATGGATGCAGGTAAAAGCATATAAAAAAAAAGTTTTCATCGCCATGTTAATGGCTTGTTATGCTATCAAAGCCCAATTGTTGAAAACAAATGTAACACAAGGAAGTATAATGAGCACTCGAAAGCTAACAATATGCAATAAACAATACCTTCACCCCAATAGCATCTTGAATAACACTCACGTGATTAGTCATACCAGTAATTGATGAAGAAAGTACCTTGATCACGCCTAGCCAGCTTAACGGTAGCTGAGGTTACAAGTAAATAATATTGTCAAACAAAATAGATCTTTGTGGTGACTATCATAGTTCATAATTAACAGAGATTTGGTCTTATGCCCAAATATTTTAGGCACCATCAAATCACGATTTCAGATGATCAAAGAACATTAGATCCATGTAAGTAGTTACCAACACACAGTGAAAAGAATAAAGTTATTGAGTAGCTGTAGTTTAATACACCTTGAAAAAATTGTGCATTATCAAGTGAAATAATTAAATAATAGTAGGACGTGTTTGCACCACTCCTATGAGTCTGCATGGCAAATCATAGCAGCTCAAGGAAATGACAATTGTTTAATCAACTCATGCTCTTTTGGAGGTGAGATTTCATGTTCTTAGGCAGTCAAATATAAACTTTGAGACATGGTCCTCAACAAAAATAAGTGGGAGGAGGAAAAAAAAACTATAATCCTAATTATAACTAAGATTCTATGCTGCAGATGCACCCGTGAAGCATAAAGAAGATAAGATGAAGATGAAAGCTTTAGGTAACAGAGAATTACTATTCCTAAAACAATAATAGCAGGAGAATCATACCACTTCTTGTAGCTTCAAAGGTGGTCCAGAAAGTGGCATCCACTGTGGGAAGAATTCTTCAGCAGTTAATGATATATGCTGCATAAATTTATTTAAGACTGCTGAAAGCCGAAGCTTGGGATTGACCTGTGTAGAAGCAACAAACAATGAAAAACAGAACTAGGGGACCCTAGCTAAGAGAGGAGCGAACAAAATAATTTCAAGCTGAGCACAGTACCAATGTAGTTCCAAACTTATAAGAGAAATCTAGAACAGCTACATCCCTGCTTGGACGAAGATTTGCAACCTCAAGTGGGCATTGCACTTGCAAATACAGGAGATTGGAAGAAAAGATAAGAAGCAGTACCATTGCAATGACATAAAACGACATTTAGGTAATTCGTAATGATCTTCACCTGTGCTCTTGGAGGAATAGTATCAGGTACTTTAGAAAGCTCTATATTTAGATGAAGAGGAAGCAATATCAGGGCCTGAACTGAAACAAGTGAAAGATGTGTTTTTGTTTCCCAAGAAAAGAACAAGACGACCATGATGGGCACGCCATTCTGCTTTTATGCCAATCTGAGAGAGTGGTCAAGAACATCGTTAGAGAAGAAACTATTAGTACTTACCGAGGTTGCAACAACTTGTTCAGTCTGGATGTTTACAAAAATGAAAGGCACACCAGATGAAATTGCGGAAGAGAACCGGGCCATGGACTTCGCTGTGGTTGACCCAACATTGTACTCCCCTGCCAGTGGCATAAAGAGTATGGAGCTAATTACAGTAGATTGCCTATCTGGCAAGAACGTACCCACCTTTTTCTTCCAGTCGTACTTTAGAATTCAAACACTGCAGTTGTAAGGATTTTGCTCCATCGAGAAGATAAATCAGAAATAAGTGTGAAAGACAATCAATTCAAAACCATGTGGTGTATAAGCAATTTAATCGTAAAGAAAACACAACTTATATGCTCATTGATACCAGTTAAACATAAAAATAACATGTCTGTAATGTTAAGAATGTTAAACTTGTTAAACTTTACCTAAGTATTTGGAGAGCTTATTTCTCAGCTTCCAGTATCGAGTTTACTTCAAGGATCGCCTCTTGCTTGGACTGTAGATCAGTGGACATTTGTCAAAATCCCTCACTATTTCTAGACCATAGGCTTTTACTTCATTTAGCTTTTCCTCCCAAACTCTCTGTATATCTCCTCTGAGCAATAACTCAAATCGAATTTCTTCCATCTCAGCTAGTTTTGCTGAATTTTTCGCTTCTAATCGTGCTTAATTCGAAACTACAGAAAACAGTAAATGTTAGTGCTGAATAAACAAACAGCAAACAAATCTCTATAAGGAAATACACTGAATAATAAATTTTTAGAGTTCTACTGGTACACAGGCTCACCAAGTATAGGCCAAAAATCTGGATCTTCAATGCAGATATCATCAAATGCTTGATCCGCACCCCCAGAAAGTAACATGGATGGTAGAAGACGATGTTTCGGATTCCTAGTTGTGCAACAAAAATCACCAAGTGGAAATATAAATTACTGAACCAGAACACAACACTTCCGAAGCAGCTTGATTTGTTGGGTATCAATATAAAAAATCAACTAACAACTGTTATCACCTTTCCAGCATACAGTTCAATTTGACTAGCCATCTTGCATATTCCCTGCGGGTACACAAGTCATCAGCTTTGACATCATCTTCAAGAATCTGCATACCTTACAAACAATTAAGAACTCATTGCTAAGAACTAGGCCTAAAACTTCAAAAGATAGTGTTTAGGTTCAATAAAAAGTAACTCTCGCAATAATAATATAAATCCAGTTATAAACCAGTCTATACTAAAGAGTAAAGATTATAATAATTAAAATATATTGTAGTTAAATAAATCATACGTACAAGACAGAGAATGGGCACAGGTTGCATGCTCATGCTAATCTTGATTAATATGCCATGTGATGCATGCAAATCTTCTAGTATGGAGTCAAGAAGATTTTTACTATTATCTTCATATGAGCTTCTTGTTTCTCAAATATTCAAGATCTAGCTCCACGGAACGTGTTATGCCATTATAGTACTAAAGCCTCGTTAGTTTGATAAGAGCTTGGACATCAAATTACATGCTATAAATACTCTTAATCCACTCAGCTTTGCAGCTTTGATCTTCACTAATTTATATGAAAGGAAATATAAAACACATAAGTAGACCCTTGGTTGGAGATTTTTGCCCAACAATATGCTAATAGTTGTAAGTGTCAACAAATTGAAGAGCTATGGAAACAACAAAATTTGATGGCCATTTTGAACTTCTTTAGCATAAAGAATCTAAATCAGAATCAGTATAATCAATATTCAAAGTGACTCAGAATCAGTATAATCAATAACCGAAATGAGCAACAGAAATAGAACTATAATAACTAATTCACCAATATTCACAAAAGTATACAATTCAAACTACAAGGTTTCATAATAGTCACTCCATGATTCTCATGGTATTTTATGAAAAATGTGAACTAGACTTTAAAATTATTGTTTGCATTTGAATTGCAGAACAATATTGAGAACCAACAATAAATTATAGCATTGATTTCAGTTATATATTTGGCACCCAAACACCACATATCTACCTGCATTCAACCCCTCCCCTCCCTGGATGTGATTATTCTGTATGTGATAAATGGGACTGAGAAATTTTGAGGGGTGAATCTCAAGTTCAACTTCATTACCTTTTCATTGTATCTATGAAATTGCCGGATTTCAGGAGCCATGTACATGGGAGAACTACAAACTGTTTCTGCATAGCTACCAGGACATATACTTCTATTTGCAACAAAAAGGAATTGTAAGTTGTAGAAGGATAAAGCTTAATTCAATAGGAGAGTTAAACCATTTAGCCTTATTACCTTGCAAGACCAAAGTTGACAATTTTTTTCATAGCGTCACTGTCAGCAGTTGATAGAAGAATATTCTACTCAACAGAACCATCAATTCACTTCAGTTAAATTTCCCATGCAAGCAACTATGTAATGACAGAAACATCATATGGAAATACATGCACAAATTAATGACAAATCATTCATCAAGTGTATTAGGCAGTCTAACTTCTGGATATTCTTACTATATTACAGTCGTAACTGTTTCAACATGAATATATCTTGGACAAACAAATCAAAGCCCAAAAATAACAACAAAAACTGCGCTCAAACACTACCAAAGTTCAATGTGGGTACATAAGATCTTCCCTTAAATGATCACCCCAAAACCCAAACCAAGTACCTCAGAATCACAAACATAAATGAAGTATTAAAAAGTGAAGAATCAACAAAAGGACACTGAGTTCAGTTCAGGGGATCAAATAACCACACAGGGAGGCAGTACTAAGTAAGAAAGAAGAACCCTAAAATCGGAGCTGAGAGTGAGTCAGAACTCTGAAATAGAGAAAGCAGAAACTAAGAAAGTTAAAAGAGAAAGATACCCATTAGAGATTCTTTGCTACTTTTGGGTACTCTGCCTTCTGTTCTGTTCAAGCTTTACAGCACCCCCCAGCTTCATTGCTGCACTTCTTCCACAATGAAATGAATATAAGGTGGTGTTAGATGCTTGACGGGTTCTATTGCAAAAATCAAAACAAAGTAATCATCAGTTTGGAAACTAATAATACGAACCAGAAATAATACATTAAAAAGAAGAACCTGTTATAAGTAAGGGTGAGTCGATCAAGCATTTTTCCAGCATTTCTACTGGAGCTATCCATGGCAGACATCCTTGCCCCCTGCTCACTACATGCGCTCTCTAGGACAACATTGAACATAGCCTGCATCCAATCTCACAAATCAATGAACATGTTTATGAAATATCTAAGAACTTCAATACTTCATATTGCTGCCTCAAAGGTAAAGTTGATGGCCATTTTGAACTTCTTTAGCAGGTATGTTCCACAATCAGAGTTGATGGTCACCCTCAGACTTGAATAAGATAAACAAAAGAAAATGGTCATACATGAAATTTTTGCACATGCTCGTTTCTTCAAAGCCAAAGATAAGGAGCTAAGTAGTAAACAATGAAAGGAAATAAAATCAAAGCCTTAGCTTTAACAAGGTAAAAACTTACACAAGAAAATTGAAACTCAGCTAAGTTATGAAGAATCTCTGCTTTTGTCTCACCGCCCTTTATCTCATATGAATCCAACTCACCAAGCTTTCCACCAGTTTCAGCTTATCTCGATAATCTACATCAAGCAAGCATCAGATAATGACAATGTACAGACAAATCCATGCTAAAAGTACCACTAAGGAAAAATACCTCCGGAGATAAAACAGTTGCCATTGTTGGTATGAACGCTACAACTGACTGAAACTTGTTTAAAACAATCCTCAAAGCATCATACTCAACGTTCTTCAAGACATCATCTGCCAGGACAGAAACCTAAAAGTGAAAGAACATGTTATGAATCATAATCATGACATAGACAGAGCATTGTTTGTTGATACATAATCATTGCCATTAATAGAGATATTACTTTTTCTTGATAAAATAGAATAAATTAAAGAGAGCAGGGGAACCTATGTTTCTAAATGGATGCTTGTCTGATAGAATCCATCTAGATATAAATGGGTCAGATGCTATCCAACAACACTGTCAATGGATTCAGAAGTAAATCAGATCATATCCCCGATACAGTAATTTATATAGCACACATTAAGGACGACCACAACATGTATAGGTTCAGCAACGACAATAAGTTCTTCAATTTAAAGAGGCAATCAAGATTTTATGAAAAACACAAAATTCTACAACATATCATTCTAAGATTGTGTTGCTTCTATTCATCCATGGACTCCACAAAATAGCACAAGAGAAGAGTATAAAAGATTCCCAACTCTAAGCCTTGAACTTCCACAATCTAAGAACACCCCCCATATCTCAAACAACGATTAAATAGGCCCTGAGCATAAACATTCAAATTAAATAGGCCCTGACACTTATATAATTCCAAAACCTCAAGACATAGACAATTATCCAGGACAGTTTGGATGGTTTTCTCATTGATTAAATCATTTGTAAGAACAAGAGTCTTAAGGGATCCTAGACCAGTGAAAGTACTAGAAAATATTAACGTAGAACCTGATAATTTTAACATCACTATTGATAAACAACCCAACAAATAATCAGATGGGAATTGAAAATATCCATATGACTCTGAGAAATCCAGATCCTCCTAAGTAAAAAGAACCATCAGATGCCGGTTATTAGAAATGCTATCAACAGCTGAAATTCAACCAAAAACCTACTTAATTTACTCAAAGCTTCAATATGCAACAAATTCCAATTGCAAAGATTACAAGACTGCAATTTCTTTTTTGAGCAATTTTTTATACAACCACTGATACTTACATTATGCTTACTAGTTTTTGGTTTACATAATTATGAAAAGAAAAGGAATAAGTCAAGAACTTGGTTAACACACACGTGGCCTTGATGTATTGATTTGTGTACATCTAGTACCTGGTAATATCATACACTAACAAAGCACCGGCTGCTCCTCTGTAGTATGACCTTGTAATTGATCTGAAGGATTCTTGACCAACCTGATAGTGCAAAGGTACTTCAGACATTAAAAAAACAAAATGGTAAAAGATCCCACAATGAAAGATAAGCAAGTTTATAGTATTTCAGGGTTTAATGCAGCACAATCAAATTCTGCAGCAAAAATATTTATACTACTGTGAAGCGCACATAGCACGTTATCCATTCCATGACCCACAGATACCTAGATGAACTATTTAGAAAATTGAACAAATTACATATTGTATCATTTCAACTCCATCATTTTATTATTCCTGTATCTCTGTTACAAAGAGGTAAGTTCACCTCCTCCTATTATCCCTTATCATTTCAAACCCATCATTTTAACTACCACAAAGAGTAAAATAATATGTTAAACTGGCACCAACCAAAACTTAATTGTAGGACATATTAGTAAACCCTGCAAGAACTCCATGCGACACTTCATTTTTTGTATGTATGCTTTGAAACCTAAAACTTTGATTAATTTCACCAGACGTGTTTTAAGTCTAGTGACTTAGCCATAACAATAGTCTCAATATAAGTACAATAGGCCAAACCAATTTTGTTCAACCATTTCCTGCACAGAATTGAAGGATAAAAATAATAATGACAATAGGAAGAGGTGGACATCCTGTATCCCATATTTGCAGCTTTATTGGCTTGTTATCAATTGTTACTATCCTTGCTCCAAATTCAACACCAATAGTTGAGTCATGAACGGGCTGAAAGCGTTTATCAGTGAACTGCAGAAGAAGGCATGACTTTCCAACACCTGTAAAATACAAGTCAAACTGATTTGATTATCAAAGGAATAAGAAAAGGTGAAGCCAAAACATTGTCGAGTTGACATGGAGATAAAGATTCAAAACACTACCAATTTTCAGTGTTTAGCATCAGCCATCTCTTGGAAGTTGTGACTGAAAGCGTCATTGATATGAGAAACAAAATTTCTTAAAGTTGGAAGCCATTTTTCCTGCAAAAACCAATAACATCAAAATATTATTTTCAAAGTGAAGCAAAATTTATTATTTGAATAAATTAAGAAGAGTAGGAACAACAATATGCATCATCTGTATTTTGTTTCTCATATCAATAGAATTTAAAGGAATTTATTAAGAAAAAAAATCCAAAACAACCTGAGTAGAAAAAAAAAAAAAACAGCCAAAACACCCAAAAATAGGTCCTTCCATGGACATTTTCCATTTCCTATATACATTTTTCAGCACAATTAAAGTAGAAAAATCTTATAGGAAATTGTTATATGCATGACTTGGCTTAGGTTTCAAATGTCATACAGCCATGAGAAAGCATCAGTAATGTACAATGACATTTTATTTAGAGAGACAACAAAACAAATGCAACTCAGTTTTGTACGGTCACTGTTATAAGCACCAAACTTTAAATTCGAGCACGAGATGAAAATAATGGTGATCAGCACCCACAACCTCAGCTAATTTGTACATGGACAAAAAAAATGCAGTTAGGCAAAAGATAGGAAGATAGACTTACGCTGGAGCTGCAAAAACACAGCTGGAGACAATGTTTCCTGATAACATCAATTACAGAAGAACAATGTTGGCAACAAACAATGGCAAACAAATGGACTCTCTGACAATAATGCAAGGTAACTCACAGCAGAGTTAACTGCTATCCTGAACATCTATATTACTTAGGTACTTGAAAATCTGGCAGAAAAATGGAGGTAGCAAGGGTTCCATAGAGTTCCTAAGGTTCCTCAAATAAGATTTTCGCGAAGTTGGCTATGTAAACATTAAAAAACACCTGAAAATACTTTTAGCAGTGAGGTATCTGACCCAATGTTCCAACAACTTCCCATCATTTACTTCTCTTACTGACACACAAGCCGACATCCTTGTTACTTATTCCTTCCCACTCGCATATGGGTCAATTGAGCTTATACTAGATTTTGTACTAGAAGATAGCCTAGAGACCACATTTTAAACTGAGTATTCTTTTAATAGAAACAATATCAAGTGAAAAATGTGCCTAGAGTTTTGAGCATCTTGGAAAACACACATGCATTCTGAAAATTCAGACCTCTATCATATTAAAGGGGCAAAATACAAAAACCCCACCCATTGGTAACAAATAATTTCCAAAGTAAAATTTGTCATACATTTGTTCACAACAGTGAGAAAAGGTAAATAACCTCAACTGAACTAGATTGACGGCACCATTTCTTACAGAATAAACAAAACATTTCTTGGGAGAACATCTGAACATAAAACAAATTAAGCCTTGGGTAAAAAACAATGATAATGTGCATTAGAGTGGTGACTCAAGTGAAAGATTAAACAAAAAAAAATTAAAAAAAAAACTAATTCCAAACACAACAAATCTTACCTTTCCACGATTCTTCCTAAGATTTAAAAACTCACAGATATCTGCATGCCATGGCCCCAAATACACAGCAAATTCACCTAAACATATCATGAATAAAACAATAGCTAATAAGGCAAACATTGCAAACAAACTGAATTTTACTACATATCAAAAGCAAAGAAAAACACCACATTACCTTTCATCTTGCCTCCCCCTTGATAAACATAGCGAGCAGTGTCATTGAAGACACGTAGCATTGGTACAATACCATTAGATGTTCCATTGGAACCACAATTTTTTTTTTTTTTTAAATTTTTTAAATGAGCAGGGATTTGAAGAACCTTGTTTGAAGTCATTCACAATTTCCCCATTTATTAGTGAAAATGGGCCAAACATTCATCATAAACCTAAATGTAACAGAACAATTGAGATTGCAAATGGGTATTACCTCTGGTCGAGATCGAGTTCAAAACTCAGCATGAGGTCGAACCACAGCTCGAGGTTGACGTCGCAAGTCAGCACGATGCTAGAGTTTTCGATCGATTTTTCTGATTTCTGATTTCTCTGCAATCAACAACAAAACAAAATCAGTGATTTCGATTCTCCCCTCGAGCTTTTGAGCCAAAAACATATATGCGATTTTCTTACAAAACCATTTCTCACCACAAGGTCGAGGTCGATGGCTAGAGATTTCTCTGATTTCTGATTTCATCGCAATCAACACAAAAACAGATCTGTGATTTCGATTCTCCCCTTGAGCTTTTTCAGCCAAAATGATTTCCTTACAAAACCCTAAACCTCTTAAATGAAAATGGAAATGAGCCAAAATGGGGGCCGGAGCGCCAAATGTTTTCGCCAGACCGCGAAATTTCTTTCGCCCGCGTGAAATCCACTCGAGTTCTTCAACGGTTTTGATATTTTTTAGCAACGGTTTTAGAACGTTGGCAAATATAGCTACAGTAAAAAAACCGTGGCTATATTGGCCAACGGTCTAAAATCGTGGCTACAATGGCCAACGATCTAAAACCGTGGGCCTTTTCCACGATTTTTATTTTTTAGCCACGGTTTTAGACCGTTGGCCATTGTAGCCACGATTTTTAGCCGTGGCCACCTCCCCGTAGCTAAACAGACATTTTGGTGTAGTGAAAGCATGATTTAATTACTGAAACAAATTAAAACTCTAACCCGAAAAGACTGACATTGCTAGCTCCACTAGCGAAACTCCAGTAACGCTACTAAAAAATCTCTAAACCTGAAAGGCTGAACGGCTATATTCCCAAAGGAATGTATCCAATAAGCAAAAACTCACTTGGGTCAGCAATAAAGTTGGTGTGAGAAATCTTCATCCCAACATCAATAAATCCGCACATGATAACATCAAACTAAAAAAAAAAAAAAAAAAAAAGACAATCCACACCCACAGGTAGTTCCTCAATGAGGCAAATGTGTCATCATCCTAATAAGTAAATATGCATTTACTTGTACTTACATTGAAGAAGGTGACTATGACAAGTCTGACCCGTGAAAATTGTTAGTAGACTTACCATCCTGCACGAAACGGTTAGAAACAAACATATAAAATTTATGAGTTATCAATCCTCATAAATGCAGTTCATTTTTAAACAACGATACAAATCATAGTCATATTAGACTATTATTAAAACACTAACTAATCACATTTTCTACCTTTAGGGAAGACATGTAGTTTTCATTCTAAGATCGAATGAGCATTTAGTTTCTTCCATTAAGGCAATCATGCACATAAAATGAAAATCTCGCTTCTTTTCCACAATCACACTATCCTCCTTGTGACGAACACACCTCGCCCAAGTGTGCATCCCTTGTCTTCGAAATCACTTGGAGCGTACATGTTCCAAGTGGGGTGTCACATCGAGGAACATGTCATCTCACCTGAAGTTCGATCCATGGCAAGAATTTCCTAAATCTACACGTACAACCGAACTCACATGGAACAGTACACCAATATGCAAGCAAGTCTGCATACCCATAATTCTATCACACGTATACAAACAAATATGTATACAAACAAGTCTGCATACCAGACACTCTAGATTTTTCCAAAAGTGAGAGTTGGCGATGATTGGTGAGAGAAGAGGATTCTTTGGTCGGGTGTGAGAAGGAAAAATTAATAAACAACAAGGGTGCGACAAAGAATTTGGTAGGGCCAGCTCAGAAATGCCCTTTTCAAAAAGTTTGTCTGAGATCTTCAATGCTTTGAATTAGAAATCTTGAATGGCTTTCTTCAATTTGGGCATTTCTTTATCATTTTTTGTTATCCTCTGTGTCACTGCTTGGATTTATGTTGAAATTGAATGGTCTTTTGGACGCAATAGGCAATGGAAGCAGGACAAGCTTCAGCGAAAATGCAACAATTCTAGCCAGTCAGTCATGTTGTTAGTTTTTTTTTTTTTTTTTTTTTTTTGGAGTTTTTTTTTTACACTTTTACCTCTTTTATAGATAGTGTTTTAAAAATAATGAATAAAAATTGTAAAAATACAAAAAAAAACTAACAAACATGTCTGACTAGAATTACTTGTGAAAATGACTGTCACTAGGCGGAGGCTATGCGTTGTAGTGTTAATCACATTGCCCATCTTTCTAGTGCTTTCATATAGGGATGGCAGTGGGGCAAATTTTCACGAATATCCGCTCCACTCACCCCGTTTGGAGAGGATTTGGTAAAGGGTCCCTGTATCTTGAGGCGAATACAAATTTCTAATCTGTATCCATTTATTAATCGGAGCAAATATGAATTTGGCCATATCTACCCTACAAATATTATTTTATTCAATAAATTTATAAAAATACCCTTCCCCTCTATATCAAAAAACTGTCATAGGGAAAAACACTAGTGGATAATTCAGATAATAATACAACTCAGTGTAACTTTTCATTGATTGTACATACTTTTCCATTATTTTTGTCATGTTGATATATGTAACTAGAAAAATCTTGATTTGTGTTGTAAGTTGCAACCCTAACCTTGCCTCTTCAATTCAATCAATTTGGGAAGGCCTTCAATGAGACGCCAAACTAAAAAAAAATTTATGCTAAACAATGGACGGCAATGTAAACATGCAAGATGAGAAAAAAAAAATAAAAAATGTGAGGCGGATCGGATTTTCTGTTCAATGTTCTAAAACCAAGCCATGGGGCTTCTTGTTCATAGTGAAAATCACTGTTTCTTCAAAGAGACATTTGACCCAGATGCTCTGGTTCTTGGTGCCACAAAAGTAGACTAAAGAATAAGTTTTTTTTCTTTTATTTTATTTGAATTTTTAAATAAAAAAGATGGACCCTTCTCCATGCCTATCAGATTAGACTTTGGTTTGGTGTAGACGAAGACTGATACTGATATCTTTGCTTTTGTACGATTTTGACTATAAAGTACTAGTTCACTTAATTTTCACTTTTGGAATAGGGGAGAGGCTTTTTACAAATCTATCCCATCTATAATTATATCAGTTTTGCTGGGTAGTCATGTCAGTCAATTATTTTTTTTTAATTAAAATTGGGTTTTTTTTATAATTTTATTCATTATTTTTAAAACACAACTACAAACATTATTTATGGAAAAAAAAATTATAAAAGGACTCACAAAAAATTGGTTGATTGGTGTAGTTACATGGAATTGTTAAAATTATATTTGTGATTGTATTTTAAAGAAAATAAATAAAAGTGTAAGAAATCACCCTAATCCAAATGTGACTAGTAATCCTGACTGCGAAAAATTGTTGAATTCGATTACGTAAATGTTTCAAAGAATTTTTTTTTTGGAAAAATAGATTATGTACCAGGTGAAGTGATATAACTATATTGTGAATTGAGTGAAGCTATGGAATCTGGTTTTGCAACCATAATGATACGACATCATCAAAGGAGGTTTTTAACAACCTGAAGATACAGATAAATACTTTGAGGATTTCATCTTTATTTTATAATTATACTACTTCACCATGATTGCAAAATTTGATTGTAAAAACATGATTTCGAATCTTACGGAAAGGACAAGAGAAATAAATGCACATAAATTATTGGTGAGTAGTTAGTGACATTATCAATTAATTAAACTCTATCTGAATTTTGATACAGACTTCATTTATTGCTCGAAAACCCTGAGGGCGTGTTTGGTTATCCCTTTGACCATTGTAATGTGATGGCTATTATAATGGTCAACTACATTTTTTGTTTGGTGAAGCAAAAAATCATTGTAATGGTAATCTCCATTACACATCTAGTTGTAATGCTCATTCCTACCTCCCCCTATGAATAACCATTACCATTCTCATTCCCATTATAATGGTCAAGGTTATCTAATGACCATTTTACCCTCCTTACCCTCCCCCTATAATCTATTTTTCCCTCTGTTGTCATGAAATTTATCCGCCACCACCACTTCACCCACTGTCACAAAAAACCACCACCACCTCACCCGCCACCACAAAAAACCTCGTCACCCGCCACGACCACCTTACTCACCATTCTCCCTGTGAAGAAATTCACCCACCACCACCACCTCACCGCTCACCCCTTATCTCTGTAACAAGAAATCCACCCACCACCACCACCTTACCCACCCTCCCTGTGAAGAAATTCACCCACCTGTGAAACAATCCACCACCTCCTCACCTATGAAGAAATCCACCCACTACCACCACCTCACCCACCCTCCTTGTGAAGAAATTCACCACCCACCATATCACAAAAAAAAGAGGGGAAGAGTTGACTTATAAAAAGAGATAGTGGAAATGGTTTGAGATTTTTGATTTTTAAGTGAAGATATTTTTGAAAAAAAGTTTTACATTACCATATTATCATTTTAAAAGTATACCAAACATACATATTCTCATTACCATTACAATTTCTATTACCATTCTCATTCTCATTCCATCGAGTAACCAAACGAGCCCTGAGTTCGGCAGCCTTGCAATGAATAGTATCACAAGTCCCGAGCAGCACTTGGGGCGAGGTATCGACGGATTAAAAAACAATAAATAAATAAAATAAAATAAAATTTTGTCACTTGCCCCCTCTCATTCTTCCTTTTAAGCACTCCTCTCAATTCTCTCTCTCACTGTGGTCTGGTCTGCACACAATTTTTCAACTCTCTCTCTCTTTAGATCAAAATTAACCATGTCGAGGTTGTGGAAATGGTATGAGCACTGCTTGTATGCACACCCATACAAGACTCAGATCATCTCCTCTGGAATTCTCTGGGGAGCTGGTGATGTTGCTGCTCAGGCCATCTCTCGCTCTACTTCCAAAGAATCTTCTGTAAGTACTCTTCCATCCCTTAACCTTGCAATAGGGTTTTCTTCACTTATTTGTTCTGATTAATGGGTATTACTTACTTTTATGCAATTATTCATGATATCTCCATGTGATCCTTCTCTATTGTTCTTACTCACTTGGTACAATGGATATTCAAGTCTGTTATGCTCCTGCCTTTATTACTTTAGTAACGAGTGTCTATCACTCTTTCATGTAATTAATGATCACCAGGTCCTTAGTGATACCTTGCTTGATTCCTTGGTGTTTTGAATCCCATTTTCTTATATATGTGAGATTGTTCATTAAAGTCACTTTCAGGCCCTCTCTTAATATGGAGTCCCTTGAGCTACTTGTCGCCATGTCTTCTTGATCACAGCCTCAAGTAATCTCCAATTTGTACCTCTAAAACTTGGATCTACAATACCCAAGTTATGAATCCTTCAAATTTATACCCTCAACATCTCCAACTGAAATGTCTATTTTTTGAGTCCGTCACAAGATTATGACAGTCTCAAAAACAATTAATGGCCTGAATGTTACAAATAAAATCCAGACTGCACTTGACACTTTTTGCGCTGACTAATCTATAACTTTATATCATTGTTGGAGGGATTCTTGAGGATATATGTTCTAAATTACACATTTATAGCATCTGTATCTAGTCCAACATTTGAGACCATTTTCACTAAACCCTAAGTTCACAAGGGCCTAATCCAATTAGTTATTCAACTCTTCCAACTGGATCCCCATAGCTTCGATTCAGTCCGGTCCCATGGTGTAAGCATCGAGATATATGACATAATTTTTTCAAACTCTAATGTCTTGTATACTGAGGGCCTAGATTGAGGCAGTCTCTTAGATATGGAACTGGGGTAGTCCCCTGAGTCACTGGATTAGAGCGGGATGGAGACAACTAACCAATCCATTGACATACAAATGCCTCTCAAGTTACAAGTAATGGCATGAACTTTTATGAGAATGACCATTTTCCTTTTTAATTTCGTTAAATCAGGTTAGGAAAGCCGTTTCAGAATAATTGCAAGTGTTGTAAGTTGATGTTATAGCAGGTATTTTACGCTAGTAAAACTACTCGTTATAACTCTGTAGAGTTTATTATATCATCTTATACTATACGTTATGGATAGAAAGTTCCGTTTGTCAAACTTTGCTGTCCACCTCCAGTGGCACATGTAAATAACTTTCTTTTAAAGAGTAGGTTGTGTTATGAAATTTAAGGAATGTGTATTATCATGTGTTGATTGCCTTTTATTTGTTCCCCATATACAGGATATTGTTGAAGCCTTCAAGATCAATTGGAGAAGAGCAGCTACCACAAGCTTGTTTGGGTTTGGATTCATTGGTCCTATTGGTCACATGTGGTTAGTAAATCTCTCATTATTGGTTTCTTCAAAGACCACCTTGCAAGTTGTATTATTGAAGTTTCTCTCTTGAACTAAGCTAAACTTGACCACGAGTTACAAACTAGTTTGCTCAGAAGATTTCTGATTTTACGGAGTTCCTTAAATGAACGCTAAATAGTTTGCATTAATTTCTAACCTTACCTGATTGAAATTCATGGATGATCAGCATTTTCTTGGTGCTGACTGAAAACACAGTCTTGCCTGTAAAATTAAGTTAACATGGTTGTTCCTGAATCAAAATTTTGACATCCATGCAAAGTGACTAATGCAAATTATATCGGTTAGCAGGATATTCATGCATGGGACATGGGAAGTGATTCGTGATTACAAGTGTTTATTCTATGAACCATATGGTGTGTTTTTCTTCTGATTTATGAAATAAGTTGATCATGAACTTGAACTTGGCAACAAAAACAAAAACAAAAACAAAAACAAAAACAAAAACAAAAAAACCCTTTTTGTCACGCTCCAAATTTTCGAAGAAAACGAAAATTCCAAAATCCCCGTAGGATTATCCGTTTTTTCAAAACTCTGGACGTGAAAAATTCAATAACAATAAAAACAATTAGCAGCAACAACCAAAACTTAGTGTGGAAAGTTGAAACAAACTAAAAATAATCTAACCAGGAAACTCTGACGTTACTAGCCGCACTAATGGAACTCTAGTAACGGTGCTAAAAAAATTTTAAACCTTAAAGGCTAGTCGGCTACATTCCCAAAAGAATTACCCAAGAAGCAAAAGCTCACTTGGGTCAGCAATAAAGCTGGTGTGAGTAATCTTCATCCCAAAAATCGACACATCAGCAAGTGATAACATAAAATTACACACAAAAATGAATAACTACACAAACAGGTAGTTCCTTAATGAGGCAAGGGTGTCATGCAAGAAAATCACAGTTCAAAGAATTTAGTTTCTCAACAAGGTAATCATGTCATCCTAATAAGTAAATACGTATTTACTTGTAGATGTTGACTATGACAAGTTTGATTTGTCGAAATATTAGTGGATTTGTCATCCTGCATGAAAAAGGTTATAAACAATATAAATGTAATTTATTAATTAAAACAATTATTTTCGTGTATTATTTGACTTAAGTATATTATTCATTTTTATTGAATTTATTCATTTTTTAACGGATTGATCACTTAGACGATACCACATTCACACCACCTCCGTTCCGAACATACATGTCCGTATACCTCTCTCATATAAAGGAAGACTTCTCCGTATGCCCAAGTGAGGACACATTACATACATGCATGCATCACTGAATACCCATAATTATATGAGTACAATAAAAGCCACTCTTGGGCTAACAATGAGCATAACTCACGTCACATTTTCTACGGGTAAATATCAAAGTCTATCTTAGGCATAAAAATTCACCTCATTTTTGTAAGACTAACCCGAAAGTTATTTTAGTTTCTCTATAAGAAATAGGGGCCCACATCCGCAAGACAACCCGAAGGTTATTTAGTTTCTCTATAACAGAGGGGAAATTAAAAAAAAAAGTGTGAGAGTTCTAAGTGATACAATTCCAGATAATAAAAATTTAAGGAATCATAGTTTATCAATATCATTTATTGTAATATCTCAATTTTCTATCACAATGACATTTTGTCATTCATATATCAATTACAACAGTATCCACTTACATTTTTTGGAAAACATATCATTTGACATCTTGTTTATAATAAATAATTTCATCATAACTTTCTACCATTATTTTGGGGCAAATCATTTTTCTATAAAAACTTTCTTTAACAAAACAGGGATCAATGCCCATTCTTAAAAATAATTTATACTTCTTACCAATGCAATTTGTATAACAATCAAAATTCAAGTCACAATACAAATACAAATACCAATCCACATAATAATACACATATCCAAATTCATCTCATCAATGATAAATATTCAAATTTAATCTCAATGTACACATTTACATTACCATCATCCAAAATTTTAAATCTTATAACATCAACCCCAACAGTAACTCAATTCAAATCAATACCCAATTCCAAATCAAATTAGTACCCAAATTTTTATTTTCTGAATTTAATTCAAATCAGTACCTAATTTTTTACTTTCTTAACTTATAAGCCCAATTCCATCAGCAACCCATATCCTTTATTTTCAGAACTTATAAGCTCAGCCCAATCAACAACCCCTTATTCATTATAAATCAAATCCATCATCCATATCCATTCCATAAGTCCAGTCCATATCCTACATCTTATAAGCCCAATTCCATCAATATATTAAAAGCCAAATTTAACCAAGATAATTTCATTCCAATCTTTAAATCAATTAACAATAAATTAATTATACTCCAATTCTATTCAATCCTTTAATCATTTCTCAAATTAATCACCATTTTCCAAAATACAACCCTTTACAATTTATCAAACTCACTCCACATGTTAAGTCTAACTCATTATTATGCTTAATAAAACAAATAACATGTGCAACACTACTAATTAAAACATATTACATAAAACACTCTAAAATACTAACTATTTATACTATTGTGTTTTCCTTTATTTAAATTAATCTTAACCCAGACTTGTACTATTCCACAAATTCCATATTTTCCATTAACTACACTTATAAATATTCATAGATTATTTTAAATTAAATATAAAAAGAATGAAAAAAAAACTCACTTATTTGATCACGTAATGAATATCACAAAATGCCGCATTGATCTAAAATCCCGCAAAGTCGCACATCACAACAAAGATGTGAATACCCAATCAATTTCTCAAGAAAAACACGTGCACATCACCCAGACAAGCACATGTCACATCCACTTCTCTTTCTTTATTTCTCTCTTCTTATTTTCTCTTCTCTCTTTTCTTCATCTATTTTTCCTTCCATACTTTTCTGTTTTTTTCTCTTCAATTTCTCATTCCCTTTCTCTCCTTTTTCTTCTTCTTCCTCATCTTTGTTTCTCTCTCCTTCCTTTTCTTTTCTCTCCCCATTTTTTTTTCTTCACTCCAAGCACCATACGGCCAAAAAAAATACTTAAACCCAAAGACATCTCACTTAAGGTTTTAAGTAGGTAGTTATATTTCCACCCATTCTAGCCATCACTCCAAGTTAAGTCCATAGATGAGTATAAACCCATGACAATCAGGGTTTAAGTAAATATTTATATTTACACCCATTTTTTTAATATATATTTAAACTAATCAAATATAATTAATAAATATTACGTGAAATAATAAAAATGCATTATTTAGCCACCAAATATTTGGCTATCACTAGAATACTAATTTTGTAAACCATGCATTATTATTGTGCAAATAAAGTTTTGGTTGACATCAATAAAAGATGCATTTTAACGAATTTCAAACATTTTATTTTATTTTTGAACAAAAATATTTATTAAGGTCATTGAAAAAGCACGAGTGTTACAATATATACACCATAAAAGGAATCTCGTTCTGAGATTCGAAAGGTAAGAGAGTTAGGTAAGTTGCAAAACAAATACTATTTGGCCAATGAACTAAGATTTTAAAATAAAATTTTAAATGAATTTTCGGCACATAAATTTATTTTGTCATTGAAAAAGTACGGGTGTTACAGTTTTCATCTATATCTAATGCCTTACGGCTAGTTAATGTGAATTCTTATTTCAGAAACTGAAAGCCCAGATGTTGTGTGCTGATTGAGTTTTCTGTTTTTGATCCCCCCCTCTCTTGCAGGTATGAAGGTTTAGAACGACTCATGACGCATCGGCTTAAACTACAACCAAAATCTGTCCGATTTGTTGGAGCTAAAGTTGCATTGGATGGGATTATCTTTGGCCCATTATACATAGTTTCATTCTTCAGTTACATGGGATTTGCTGCGGGAAAGAGTGTGGCTCAGGTGAAGGAAAATGTGAAGAGGGATTTCCTCCCAGCACTGGGTGTTGGAGTACTGGTTGCACCTGCCTTTCAAGTCATCAATTTCCGGTTTGTTCCTGTCAGATACCAGCTCTCCTATGTAAATGCCTTCTGCTTGCTGGACAGTGCTTTCCTGTCATGGATTGAGCAGCAAGAGAATGCCCCATGGAAGAAATGGTTCACATCTCTTCTAGCTTCAGAAGAGGAACAAAAAGAAGAAGAGCAAAAGGAGGAGTAGCAGTCCTTCACTTTGGATTCTATGTTGCCCTTTGTTTGTTTCGTGATTGTTTGCAATTTTGAGAGAATTTTTTATGGTCTTGAGTTCTTAATTTGGATTATAGGATAAGGAAGTTAGGAATGATTGAAATGGTTTCGGTAGTTGGATTGGATTATTTTCTCGTTTCAAATAAATGAAATGCTACCTTGAGTTTAATATTATGAATAGTATATATGTGTTTGCATGATTATATGGTTGAAATGAACTCTTGTGACAGGCAGGATTCCTGTCAAATATTATGAATTTGTCTTTCAACCTTTTCCCTTCTCCAAAATTTGGTATAACCATTCAGTCCTATTGTTGACAAAGGCTTGTAACATAACTTGGGTGATGTTGAAATAAGCGAGGGAAAAAATTGTCCCTTCTTCTCATCTAGGGGTGAACAAAAAACTTATCAAATCGATCAAAATTAAATCAATCGGTTCGGTTTAAATTCGGTTTGGATCGGTTTCGATTTTAAAAAATTCAAAATCGAAGTGGTATGTTCGATTTTCGGTTTCTATGTGATTTTAAACGAACAAATATATCTAATAAATAATATATATTTTACATATAAATAATATAATATATTAAAAATAGTCGGTCGGTTCGATTTTATTTCGATTTTAGTCGGTTCGGTTCAGTTACAGTTTGCATAAATTAGAATCGGTTCGGTTTTGTTAATGGTTGGATCAGTTTCGATTTGAAAATTTTAAAACCGACGTAAGTCGATTTGATTCACAGTTTAGATGAAAAATGGAACCGACCCCTATTCTCATCAGATACTTTCTTTCACTATCAATTGGAGTTGTTGGTTGAATGATCATTGGATAAAAGTTGTGGTCCTTGACTTGTGGATGAAATTTGGGATAGAGAAGACATTTCTTACAGTGTGGCCCTAAAACCTAAAACATGCGGAGTTTGGAAAACCAGATAAAAATCAAGTTAGTCTACCACATGGCATGGGCCCTTTTTCATGACACTGCCACGACCCAGCCAAAACTCAAAATACCCAGAAAGGGTGCGCTGCCTCTACGCGCCTGCCTACTGCAATTCACTTACTACAATCATCCGTCACTCTACAAAAGCAGAGCATAAATTCTAGGGAGCGAGGGTAGGAGCGACCCATCCCCATCGAGATAAGTGAAACTGCCTCGAGATGCACAACATTGCTTATCTCAAACGGGATGGGCTCGAAGCGGATATGAGAAAGATGGATTCAATTCGATTCTATCGAAAAACATCAATCAAATTAGGGGTGGGCATCCCATCCCGCGATCCCGATCCCGTCTCGATTTTTCCAGGTCTTAATGGGATTGAATAATTTTATCTTGATCCCGTCCCGTCCCGATCTAGAATGGGATGGATGGAATGAAAATTTTCAATCCCGCCAATACCATCCTGAACTAATTTTTCAATATTTATTATTAATATTTTTATTTATTTATTTTAGGATTGCAATATTAGTGTAATTAAAGAAAAATGTATTTAGTTGAAATCAGTGTAATTGATATTAGTCTATATTCGCAACTACTTGATATTGGTTTATTTCTAAAATTTTAAATGAATTATTTAATTGCAAACTCTTTAAAACTTAAAATGAGATTGCTAACTACATTGGAGAGTTTTATTTCGTGTCAAGACAATGAATTTAATGACTGTTTTTAAAAAAAAAGCAATAATGAAACATTCTTCTTAGCACCCTAAATCTACTCATTCTTTTGTTCACTATTCAAAATAGTAGAGCATGTCTACCATTGTCATTATACAGTCTACCATTGTCATTATACAGTCCACCTCTTAGTCATTCAAAACTTTGCAGAAATCTTAATTATAGGGTGAATTTCAGTTATCATTTATGGTAGTTTATTATGATGTTGCATACTCAATCTAAGGCTATCATTTATGTGTAGTTCGACGAATTGTCTTTGCCTCTTTTTAACTAAGCAAATTGGGTCTTGGATAAGCAGTAATTTGTCAAAAAATGAGAGCACGCTGATCCCGTTCCGAACCCATTTGAAATGGGACGAGGTCAGGATGAAGTTTTTCCCATTATGCTCCGTCCCAATCCCGTATGAATGGGATGAGATAGGAATGTGTCTATCTCGTCCCATCCCTTCCCAACAAAATTGGGGAGAGAACACAAGACATCTTCAATGAAATGTTGTAAGTTATTCAGTTTCCCGCCAAATCCCGCAAAAATTGACCTAGCTTGAACTGACGGACGACGCCAATGATCACTCGACTCCTCCTCTAAACTAAACCAATCATCGAATCATCCTCCAAGAGGAGGAGGAGGAGGTGTCGAAGAGGAGCAATTACATCGTCAGATTCTTCGATTACAACAAGGCGCAAGATCACAGGACGTATCTAGAGGAGAACCTCCCGCAGGGATGGGGTTGGGGATGGGGATGGAGATGGATCGAGAGGAGGAACCCAGCACTGCGTTTCCGACGGATTTCGGGCTCGTATCGATCGAGGATTCGGTTCGGATTAGTGTTTTGGAGAGCTTTGGGAAACTAGAGCTTGTCAAGGATGTTTCTCCTGATTTGAGCTATTCCAGGGGATTGTTGACAAAAAATGAGTGTAAGGTTGGATCCCTTGTTGATGGGAAGATCTTTACTGCAATGGCGTTCGGGGATGAAGAATATGCGACGCAACTTAGTAATGTGACGATTATTTGGCAAAGGGGGTTAATGATGCAGGTAGATTTACCTCAAGAATTTGGTTCAGATTTGTTTATTAAATTGTGAAAATTGACAATTATAGATACTGTGATGCAGAGATCACAAGTTACTTCATTGTTTGGAGCCGAAACGCTTTGGACAAAAGGGTATAAAGGTGGAAAAGTGAAAATGGCTATATTCGATACAGGAATTCGAGCTAATCACCCGCATTTTTGATCTAATTCATTATTGTGGTTACTAATTCATCTATTTTTGCATAAGAAATGTAGAATTCAATGGAAATGGATGGTATTACTATTTATCGATCTGATTTTGTGGGTGAGGATGTTGCAGGAAAGGACGAGTTGGACCAGTGAGGATACTTTAAATGATAATCTGGGGCATGGGACATTAGGGGGGTTATTGCTGGTGAGAATGCTGAGTGTCTTGGTTTTGCGCCAGATACTGAGATTTATGCTTATCGTGTGTTCACTGATGCTCAGGTAATGCATGTTGTTCCTTAGGAAACAGATAACAAACATGTTATTCTCTGCGTTAAAGCCTCATATAAGCAATTTTCCTTGTTGCGTTTCTTGTTAACTATCAAGTCCTAAATTGTACCCATTTTTTGTTTACCAGTGTCATCCTTCAATTTGTTGTGAACAATTTTAGCTGAAAGATGACTTGCTGCCTTCCCAGTTTATTCATTTTCATATGTTTCCTATAGTGTATTTTTGTCTTGAGTTACAGTGTTAATTTGCTGGCCAAAGTATGAGAAGTCCGTGTTCAGCCATTTGCAGGTATCTTATACATCATGGATGGTTCCTTGACGCTTTCAGTTATGCTATTGCAATGGACATGGATGTGCTGAATTTGAGTATTGGTGGACCTGATTACTTGGACCTTCCATTTGTGGAATAGGTAAACCGCGTTCTACTTGCTGATTCAAGCCATGCTGCCATATTCTCAATTCCTGAACTCTTTGCAACCTTTTATTTCATCAAATCACTTGGCTCCTACACTCGAGAAAGTTAGACCTCTTAGTCCTAGAGATGGATGCATTGAAAATTTGCAATGAAGTTGTTTTGAAAAAATTGGGTGGCTATTCTGTGAAAGATTTCTCTAATGGTTATATTATAAGTTTTTCTGCCTCTTTCCATATGAAAACATAAAGTGTAGTTTTTGTTTGAATAAATTGCATCAACATTCTTATGACTCAAATTCACGCCAGGTTTGGGAGCTGACAGTTAACATTATTATTATGGTTTCGGCTATTGGAAATGATGGGCCTCTGTATGGCACCCTAAATAATGCAGCAGACCAAAGTGATGTTATTGATGTAGGTGGTATTGATTACAGTGATCATATAGCTTCATTCTCTTCCCGTGGAATGAGTACTGGGGAGATTCTTCATGGGTAAAATATCTTATTTTGTTTTTACCTGCTTAATTTTTATTGTTTACAGTGCCCTGGATGGGTTCTTTTAATTTTGAATTATCAGATAATGTCTCATGTCAGAAAATAATTATGAGTCATTCATTACAAATGATGGTGGTTTTCAAATTGCAGTTTTGGTACATCAGTATTTATTTATTTTTCATATTTTTCCTAATTTTGTAATTGGTACTGTAATACGGTAATTAATTGTGTGTGTATTGATTGTGTTCAACCACGACATCTGTTTTTCCATACTGAAGTTTCCATGCAAATTAATTGTGGAAAGTTGCATGTTCCTCCTTTTCTTGCTCTCAACTGGATTTAGCTAGTGATCATGGTGGTAAGCACACAATGCTAACCAGATTTTTCCATGCAGATGTGGTCGTGTGAAACCAGATATTGTTGCATATGGTCGGGAAATCATGGGGTCCAAGATCAGCACAGGTTGCAAAAGCCTCTCAGGAACGAGTGTGGCTAGTCCTGTTGTTGCAGGTGTGGTGTACCTGCTTGCTAGTGTCATCTTAGAAAGCAAGCGCAAGGAAATCCTAAATCCAACAAGCATGAAACAAGCACTAGTTGAGGGGGCTGCAAAGCTTTCTGGTCCAAACATGTATGAGCAAGGCGCAGGCAGACTTGACCTGTAAGTTCTCAAAATATCATGTAGTTGATTTTATTTTTATGTTTTTGATTTTTTTGTGAGCTTGGGAAGATAATTGCTAATCTTTTGTAGATTCGTGCAACAAGTTGCTAATTTTCTCCATTTTTGTCAGCTTAGAGTCATGAAATACTGAAAAGTTACCAACCGTGTGCAAGCATTTTCCCTAGCATTCTTGATTACACAGACCATCCTTATTCCTGGACATTTTCTTGCCAACCACTCTATGCTGGTGCCATGGCAGTCATATTCAATGCCACCATTCTCAATGGGATGGTTGTTATTGGGTATTGAAAGTTCGCCAACATGGCATCCTGCAGATGAAGTGGGGAATCTGCTCAGCATTCATTTCAGTTATTCGGAAGTCATCTGGCCGTGGGCTGGTTATCTAGCACTTCATATGCAAATCAAGGAAGAAGGTGCTCAGTTTTCAGGACTGGTTGAAGGCAATGTTACAGTAAAGTATACAGTCCACAGTCCACCTCAAGGAGAAACAGGTGTTCGCAGTAGTACTTGTGTGCTTCAACTCAAGCTAAAAGTAGCTCCAACTCCTCGAAGATCAAAACGAATTCTGTGGGACCAGTACCATAGTATCAAATACCCACCTGGTTATATTCCAAGAGATTCCTTGGATGTCCGTAATGATATCCTTGATTGGCATGGAGATCACCTGCACAGGAATTACCACGTCAACAGGCTAAGGGATGCTGGATATTATGTAGAGACTCTTGGCTCTCCTCTCACATGCTTTGATGCTCACCAATATGGAACGCTTTTGATGGTTGACCTTGAAGATGAGTACTTTGAAGAAGAGATTGTGAAGCTCAGGGATGATGTCATTAATTCTGGACTTGGTCTCTCGGTTTTTGGTGAGTGGTACAATGTAGACACAATGGTGAAGATGAGATTTTATGACAATAATACACGGAGCTGGTGGACCCCAGTTACTGGGAGTGCAAACATACCTGCGTTAAATGACCTTCTGGCTCCATTTGGCATTGCTTTTGGTGATAAGATTCTGAATGGAGGTTTCACTATTCACAGTGAGCCAGGTCGTTATGCATCAGGAGCAGATATAGTTAGGTTTCCAAGAGGTGGATATGTGCATCACTTCCCTTTTAGGGATAGTTCAGAGAGTGGCGCTACTCAGAATTTACTACAGGCTTCTGGTATGATGAAGGTAAGCAAGACGTTTCGCTGCTCTTGATTGAAGATCCATGGAACCTTTTGCCATTAATGGAAGACATGTGAGGCGGAATGAGGAACTTGCTCCTCATAACACAGACACTTTTTATTTGTTGAGCTAGGGAACATAACCTGTGCCTGGTTAGAGATAGACTACCAGTATTGACACTGATTTTGCTATAATGGCTAACATGTCCTCAACCACAATGCTACAAGTGGCTGTTAAAGTAGTCTGTTTTTCTAATATTATAGTTGAAATATCAACACAGATACATTATGTCATGGTAGTCTTCTTCATATGCAGAAAAAAAAAATGAAACATTTTTAATTATTACTAGTGATTAGACAAGGTGGAAGTGTGAATGAGCTTACACTTTTCTCCTTGTGTGCATGCAATAATGTCTTAGTCAGTTGCAAAGAACTTATATATGTATATTATGTACGCTTGATCTTTGAACAGATTTGAAATCTGAGTTGTCTGCATTAACTCGAAAATTGTTTAACATACTAGGCTTCAAATTTGAATGCAGGCAGATTCTTCTACTCTTGGCCTTGTAGACATGGGTGGATGGCGAATTGCAGGTTATGGTGACTCCCAACTGTTTTGACAGCAGCCATATGGTCACCCACTGTTATTGGCTTCTTAGAAAAATACTTGATTTTACTAGTGGTAAAATCAAATATCCAGTGCTTTTCTCAGAATCAGCTAAATTGGGTGAACCCCTGTATGAACATGATAGACAGTTACCAACACGCCGTACCGACGTTAACTTCTCTACTTATTCAGCAGTAGTAGGCAAAGAGTTGGTTTGTCAAAAAGATACCAGGTTTGAAATATGGGGAACACAAGGTTACGGTCTACAGCTGATGGGAAGAAACTGAAGATTGCCAGGATACCCCACCATAGATTTAGGGAGAGGTTGGAACTCGACTTTGCAGGGCTATGCTCTGGCGAAGACAAGATTGTCATCTAAAAATGAAAGCAGTACTGGAAACAAGTACAACCGTGGAGTAGACTTGCTCGGATTGCTCAATAGAGACGATGTAAGAATAGTTTTAGTCTTATGGACTTGCACATTAGGATCATCTGCTTGCTGATTGTTCATTGCCTAATTGAAGTTGCTGCATCATTTTTCTTAGTTATGGTTGCTTTGGCAAAGAAATTAGCCAAAAATTACCATTTGTTTCCGCTTTCATCTCCCTCGCCTTATCTCTGCCAAAACAGCCCCGTAACAAAATAAAAGTTGATATGGCAAGCATATAACTCGATTTTTTTTATTTTATTTCTGCTCACGGGGTTTCAATTTGTATGGTTTTGCCTGCAGCTAGATGTTACAGTGCTAGTCGTGAGTCAATGGTTTTATTCCTGTTATTGTCGCCGCTGCAGGTAAGTTCAGTTGACATCTGATAAACATTAGCTTCTGTTGTGTTTTTTGATATATTATGCCATATACATCCACAGGTCTTGAGCTATTGGAGAATACAGAAGAAGCGTAGGTGGCAGAGGAGAGGTTCAACTGGTCGTTTTACGAGCGTATAGTTTTGACACTGATGTCTTCTGGGGCCAGAATTATTTCAGATCTCATTCACTTCTCTGTGAAGCTCTGGTGTTCCTCTCCATGTCTGTTGCCAGGGGGGAAGTTTTGTACCGGTTTAATTATTATGCGACATGTTATACAGGGTCATGGCAAATCTCAAAATGTGGAAATCAGGGCCTTCCATATTCTTCAAACATGGAGGCAAGATTAGTGTGAGAGCAAGTGAACAATGAGTCGGGCCAAAAGGGCCAACAGAGGTTGAATTGTTATAGAATGCGATTTTGGTAGCATGATTCCTGTTTGGTAGGGATTTGAGGTAGATGGTATAGAACAATTCTAGAGTTTCTAATTGTATCAAGGTTACCAGAATATGAAGTAACCCTAGATTCGTGTAAAATAGTTTGAATTGTCATATTCATCATCGCATGGAATATATCTAAAAGTGCTGATAGTTCAAATTGTTACAGAAGCGAACGAGAGAAATGGAGAAATAAATGAATATATTGTTGAACATCACTTGTTAAATTTTATTACTTTGTTCCTTCCACTGCCTTTTTCCCGTGGTTTTCCGTACAGCTAATTGAACAATATATGTCCTTTTATTTGTGCCTGCGGCATATCATTACTATTACAATCTTTTAAGTGCATTACACTACTGCTACTATCTGTGCAGAGTGATGAGTTCACAAAGAGAAAAATTATTGTAACTTCAGAAATTTTGATCAGTGTTATGTCTGAGTTTTCATAAAAAATAATCTGTGTTAATTTTTATTTATTTATTTTAGATAATGTACTTTTGAAAAAAAATAAATCAGAATTGACATGGAGGCAGTTTGATTGTATGAACACAAGTTGACATGTACCTGAAAAATCAGAATATTTGATCCGATCATCTATATGGGAAGCCTATAAACCCCAAAATCTAAACTAAAAAAAATGGAGGGAGAGGAGTTTTGGCATTCCCTCTCTTTTTCACAATCCTTCCCGCCCAGGACCTATAGATGACACAAGAGCTTTTAATTAAGGGTGTCTTGGATTGCATTAAATCTTATCACATAAGAATTCATGAGGGTAAGGGTGTGTTTGATTGCTTGAAATCTTAATCCATGATGGATTATTTACATTTAATCTATAAATTGATTGAGATAATACTCAATATTTATCATTAATAGTGAGAATGAAAGTATTAGTTGTCTACCACAGAGATGTTTGTGTGATCAATATTTATGATGAAGATATTTCATGTTCATGTAACTCTCAGGCAAGTGTAAGTCTAGGGAGTCAAGTTTGGACAAGTTTATTTAAGTTTTTTTCTTTAACACTTTTTATCCATCGTTTTTAAAATACAACCAACCACAAACACTATCTTGGAATAGGACTATAATTGTTGGTTACCTTGATATCGTAAATGTAGTTATGGATTCTCGTGAAATGCAACCAAACACACCCCCAAAATGTCTTTGACTTGAAATAAAAGAGAAGAGAGATCGAGAAAGAGAGGAGAACAGAAATAGAGAGATGTTGGGAAGAGTGAGAGCGTCGCCATGTTCGCTTGATTGCTTGGAGTCGGAATTGGAGAGACAGTCTTCTTCAAAGATGATCAAAGACGACTCTCTCTCTATCTACGGTATTAATTTCTCTTTTCTCTTCTTCATTTCTGTTGCTACAACTTCACTTTACTTTTTTCACGTTGTTCTATTTTATGAATCATAAGCATAATCTTTGATTTCCAGTAATGGGGTCTTCGATTTCTTGAGACGGGTTTTTCTCCAATCACACAATTTGATTTTCTGTAAATTTGGGTTCTCACTTGTGTGTATATTTGGCTTATAATTGGTTGTGGAAAGGATGCTTTGCTGGCTAATAGATGGATGGAAATCTTTATAATGTTGGGTGAGTTCGAAATCCGTAGAAATAATATCTTCTTCTTCTTCAAGGCAATATCACTCAAAAATCAATGGCTCTAGCTTTTTGACGAATTTTTCATTTGATAAAAGAGGAGGCAAGTAGGCATGTAGGTTACACAAAGCACAACATATTCACTAGGAATTCATTCTAGAGTCTGGAGTTTGTCCACAGTGTTAGGTGCTGAAGATCAATTTGAAACCAAATAGATTATAGTTTCAGAAGATTCAAAACTACGTTTGGAGAGATTGAACAAGTATATCATTTTCATCGTTTTGGATGGATATGAACAAGGCTGTAAAATTACTAGGATATTCCCCGATAAAAGTTTAACATGATATATAAAGTTTATTCTACTTTATTTCCAACACCCCATTATAACTTGATTAAGCCAATATATTGATCACTCTTAAGTTTTCATCCATCATACTTACATGCCTAATCACCACTATAAACAATTAAGAAAAATAAATAAATATCAAAATGTTAGGTATGGAAATTGAACCCATGCACTTTTGGTGCTTTAAGTTCTATGTGATCTGTAAGATTCATATATTTGGGTAAATCTTAGTCGTCTTTTATCTCTAACCTCAAACACCATTCTGATTTGTAATATAGATGTCCTATTTCTTATTGGGAATTAAGCATAACCTTTTGATTATATATCCAATGAAGCACCTTTCCTATTCTTAGCTTGTAAGTTGTGACTTTCACATTGATTTCCCATTTTCAGTTTACGTTGTTATTTTCTTTCATCTTTTGAAAAAAAAATTCTCTCTCTTTTCTCTTTTATGGGTGAGGGTGCATTTCTGACTGTAAACCATCTATCCTATATTACTCTATAGTCTATATTTTGCACTCTCTCACACATTATCATCAATATGATAAACATGTAAAGATGAAGTGTTGAATTCCTGCAAATACGTTCTCCATGGAGTTGTACCTTTAGTAAAAAAAATTTATAGCAAATCCTGAAAGTCAAAATATGGTTATGATCTGAATAAGCTTCCTTGCTTTGTTAGCAAGAGTGACATCCAGAGGATTGAGTTGGATAGCCTCTTGAACCTATTCTAGCTCTTTTTAGCACCTGCCATCTGTGTGGAAATATTTTAGAATGGCACTCCAAGATTTTAAAGTCAGCCCGACTATTTTTAGCTTTTAGTGAGCACTTTTATTGGGTTGGCTGTAGCCCTACTATTCCAAGCATCATTAGAAAATTCCAGATCCTTCCCAAGAAGAACTTAAAAGGTGATGAACCTCTAGAAATAGGAGAAAACCAAACAAGTTTGAGGAGACAATGAACTGACATACCTGGGAAGGAATTATGCTTGAAGACGAGGATAACAGCTTAGATAAGATTATGTTGGTACTGGATCTATTGGACCAGGTACAGAAGCAACCTTTTACTTTAATATGCTGAAGATTCGTTGGTGATGAATAGGGTTGCCCCTTATCTTTTGACAAACTTGAGCTACTGCGTTGAAGTCACTTAGGACCGCCCAAGGAGTAGAGAGAGATGGTATTGGCTAGTTGATTAAGGTCATCCCACAAACTGAGTTTGAGAGTTCTACTGTTGTGGGCATATATTGTAGTAAACCATTGTCAGAGAGTCAATATTATGCCCACCAGAGGCATAAATTACTGAAACATTGAGCACTATAGGGCCCAAAATAGCGAAATCCTGCCATAAGTGGCAGCCATGATATTTGAATCCATCTTCCACTTTGGACAACTGTTCTTCCGATTTTATCAAATTTATCACCATGAATCTTAGTTTCTAGAATAGTTGCATAGGAACACTACTTTTGAGATCTCTATCTTCACTGTTTCCTGTTTTTTGGGGTCATTTAGACCCCTTATATTCCAAAATATGAAAGAAGTCATCAAGCATGCCCCTTCCCCCTCCCCCTCCCCCTCTTTCCCTTGTGAGAGCTGGTACTGATCTTATTTATCACCTGCTCCTTTGTGGCTCTATATATGTTGCACCATTGGTATCTGTTCTTATGCAATCCACTTATTTCTTGGGCATTTCTTACTGTTATTTTTTTGTAGTATGTACTGCAGTACACAAGCTCATGGAAAAAACAAATCTAATGAATCTAGGTTTATATGTACATATCTCCACCAGATCATGAAATTTCATTTATGTACTGCTTTGGATTTATGATTTATATTCTTTTCCTTTTCTGCAGAGGCTACGCTTGAGAAGCTTAGACTTGGTGCTAGACGTGCTCTAAGCTTGTCTTCTACAGAGGGGAAGAAAACAGATGCTCCTTCTGCAAGTGCTTCTCCAAGTTCTAGTGATGGTCAACCTGTCAAGAACATCAAATGGGAAATGGCAGGAGACTCCTGCAGTTCTATTCTGTTACCAAATGCATCTATGGAAAGATAGGGGGATATTTTGCATGACCCCATTGTTGTAGTGGTTACCTTTGATCGAAGTGCTTGTCGCTGGTTCAACTTGTTATTTATGTTAAATCAATAATACTTGTTTCCTATTTGCTTAGACTGTTGTTTTAAATCTCTGTAAACCCACAAAAGTGTGAAAGACACTTGTTATGATGATTTATGGTGATTCGGTAAACGCGGGGAAGATCACCAGTCTTCAATATTGCATGAATGGCATGATGTTCCCTTTGTGCTATCCTGCATTCTGTTTTGTGCATAGTCGTGTGAAGGAATGGATTCATGCAAAAGGTCCTCCAATACCAATGGTGTCATTTTCCATTGATTCTCATTAGCTACTGCTAATTTAATTTGGTTGTGCTGATTATATGCACAGTAACATCAGCTGATTATAAACAGAGACCACAATCTTTAAATTTATATAAGCAAAATAAGAAGACAACAATTCTACTAAGAAGGTAATTGAAAGCTACAAATTGGGCAGGTCAGTCTTTGTCAACCACTAGACGATGCATGACCTGTGATAATTGTTGAGCAAGGCGACAAACTGATCATGGAGTCATCATTGAAATCATCCATACAGATCATGCACCTGTTTTCTAATTCCGTACTCTTCTTTTCAAAATTAACCAATAGAGAGTTTAGATGGGAGACTAAATGAGAGATCCAGAATCACACCCTTCCTTCTCCCCGGGTCATAACCTCCATATCTATCTCAAGGTGATGTTACTCTGATCATCATCAATTGCTTGGCAATAGCATAAATGGCCGATTCGTTGGCCAAACGTGAAAGTTAACAACATGATAGAGGAGCCGAGAATAACCTTTTCCTTACAAACATTGTGTTGTCCCAGATCATGCAGGTGGTGTTTCCATCCATTGTTGCCACCCATCTCTGCAAAGTGAAAGGTTCTATGGTGTTCGTGTATGAAGAAGACAGGGTTTTTGTAATATGTTGGTTAAGAACAATGAAGCAGGAAGTAGAGAAGCACTCGGGATCAGGGGAGGTGGCTTTCTCTGTTAAGGAAATCTTTCAATTTAGAACCGGTGGGAGAAGTTCCCTTTCTTGCTCTATACAAAGTGGAATGAAGTTATGATAACTAGTTGAGTTTCGTAGTTGAAGTTGGAAATAAATTTTGACTTGAAATTGTATGCATTTCAAGAAAATTAGACTATAAAATAATAGCAAGAGTTCAAATTTCCAACTAGGATTTTTTTGTTTTGTTTTGAGTTTATGTCCATAACCACTTCGATACTTCAAGATAACGAGAGATCCATCGACTGATAGTCTTTTGATAATTTCTTCATTCTTCAAACGTACCCATGGATGCCGTTGTACCATCAGAGATAGCTGAGCAAACTCACCAAACCATTAAAACTGAAGATGGTAGCAGAGAGGAGGAGTATATATTGAGTTCAAGTTCAGAAGTTTGCCCATGTCAATTATTGATGAATGTGGCAATTCAATCTTCTTTCATGATATCACACATGATCCTACATTGGTTACAGATGATCTTGATCTCTCCGCACTGCAGAATTTACCACATTGCCAAGGTATAATCCAGAGCTTTTCAAACACGCATACAAGCGCCAGCCTCATTCTTCCCGAGTTTTCTGACACTTGTGTACAACACGTTTCGCTATACGCCAGCACAGCTGCTTCAAATGCTTTGCGTGAAAGGTGTAATAAGGTTACCATCGAAGTGACTGTGCACAACACTACCTTGATCATTTGTTTACAGACCAAAATATTCAATTCAACCGAATTGTTGCAGTTCAAGGCTGATGATGTTTGTGCCATTTGTCTGGACAGGTTCTCTACTGCAGTTTATGTTAGTCGGCGCCTTGCTCCCATTCGGGTTCTCTACTGCGGTTTATGTTAACAACTAAAACAACAGGTCCTATCGGTCGAAATCAGGTTTATACCAGCTGATAATCAATTCATCATGCATTCTTTGAAGTGTATTAGTTCTTCTTTTATTAGCTTATTGGATGGCTTGAATCATGGTAAATGTCGTGTAAAGGCTAGGTGAATAATATGTTTAGTGTTCTTATTTTACATTTTACACTTTTGAATTCCAAGTGAAAATATATTCCCTCCATCTTAATCAACGCTTCCGCAGAAATAATGAAACAACTAAGTAAAAATATCACATTTTATAGATTCATTATTCTTTATATTAAATTTTTTTTGCTAACTTCAGCAACATGACAGAAGGATCTAGGGTTTGAAGAAAGTAGGCACCTATCTCTGAATCAAACCAATATTGAATTCAAAACGTATTTCGTGGTGGTGGGAGACCAAAACACGTCCATACTTTTCATATTCATTTGGTGCGTTGTGTTGGTTCCACCAAGGAGTGAAAGGTTCTATGGTATCATGTTTGAAGAAGACACGATTATGTATTTGATGAAATTTATGCAGGAAGAACTCACCAAAATAAAAGCTCTATTAGAAAAGGAACCAAATATGGTGGGTCAAAACACTATTGAAGATGAATGTGAGATTACCACAACTCAGTCACTTAAGAAATATGTTCTTCGAATATCTACTCGAAGCAAGAGGCAAAATCCTAAATTCAAGTAATTGATGACGATAATACATATAGGATGCAGATGTATATTGGAATCTTGTATAGATGCTAATTAATAGCAAACATTCAATGGTTTCTCTGTCAAGGTTCATTGCTCTCACGTTCTGTACATCGACTTCTCTTACATCTTGAGCTCCACATTATGTATGATTCAAGTCATAAGGGTGATTAAATGATTGATTGGTGCTTATGAGAGAGTAAAGTAATTTCAGACGCATTAAACAACCACTTCTGTAGTAGACCACTTTGCAAGATACTCCCAAACTTGGAGACCGTTGAATTAGAACTCATTAGGTTCTTTGTTGGGATTTTGAAGCAATTTTATTTTATTGATGATGTAACGAGTGAATATTTGAGCGATTGTAATCTTCATTGTGTTTTTTTATTATTATTAATATAAGGTTTGGGGATCCTCAAAATCCTTGCTCATTTTCCAAAAACAAAATATAGGATTATTGTAGTTGTTGGATATGTGTTGGCTCAACTTAGTCCCATATCAACTAAAGAGCAAAGTGATATGAAGTATATATGAAGTTAGGTATGTCTTAATAAGCGGCGAGGCCTTTTGGGAGCATTTGAATAGTTGTGCTCCGTTCGTAAAAACCCCACACCTAAAAGGGAGACGGGTGTCTAAGTTGAGGACAATATCGTTGCTTGAGACATGTTATGCAAACCAACAATCTCGTGTATGTGAAATGGTTCGGGACCTCATCAACCCCGGACCCAACAAGTGGTATCAGAGCCGATGGTTCAGCCTTGGGCTTGGTGAGTGTCGGAAGTGCAAATTGAGGCATGAAAGTTGGAAATGCACGTTGAGGTGAAGCTTATCCCAGGCGCAAGGATAGGCTCAATAAGTTTCGCCAAGGTGGAGATTGTTGGATATGTGTTGGCTCAACTTAGTCCCATATCAACTAAGGAGCAAAGTGATATGAAGTATATATGAAGTTAGGTATGTCTTAATAAGCGACGAGGCCTTTTGGGAGCATTTGAATAGTTGTGCTCCGTTCGTAAAAATCCCACACCTAAAAGGGAGACGGGTGTCTAAGTTGGGGACAATATCGTTGCTTGAGACATGTTAAGTGAACTAGCAATCTCGTGTATGTAAAATGGTTCGGGGCCTCATCACCCCCGGATCCGTGAAGGTGGTTCGGGACCTCATCAACCCCGAACCCAACAGTAGTATGTTGGTGAAGAACAATTAAGCAGGAAGAGTGAAGCCCTATAAAGAGAGGTAGGTTGGAAAAGTGTTGTTATTCTTAGAAGGAAGGTCCCCGTTAACAGGTGAGTGGAGCCTTATAAGAATGGAAATTAACTCAAGCATCTGAAAATACTTCTCCCATGTAAATGTGTGAGCAGAGGTGAATGTAGAATTTCATAGGGATAGGACCACTATTCTTTGCCAAAATTTTATTTCCTTTTATATAGTAATTATAAAAATTTTAAAATTTTGTCACAATTACTTTCAAAAAGATATTTTATGTTTATTGAAAGATAAACCAAATCAATTATTAGAGATGGCCTCTAATAATGTTTTTTTATGTATACTTTTATTAACTCATAAGCTGTGAAAATAATAGATTATTTTCATGAAGGGCGACCAGAGAGAAGAAAAAAATATTTATTTATTCTCCAAACATTGGTTTTTCAATAAATCCGAATAACTTAATCTTCCTTAGTTGGGAGTCTGAATTTTTCGACCCTGTGGTTAATCGGGTCACAGGGTCTAGCAATCTTGGGCATCAGATTGTTTTGATCATTTAACTGGAGTTAAAACTAATCTACTATAGGAATCCCAATTTTTAAGGACAGTAATATAAAACATAATTCAATAATCTCTTAAAAAATTTCCCCTATTTTATCTCCATTCTCTCTCCCTCTTCATCTTCTACATTTTCCTATCTAAATTCCGAGGCCACAAAACAAATTCTATAAAGAGTGAAATGCATGAATTACAAAATACATAAAATGCAATTGGTAGTGTTGTTGGGTGGCAGTGCTTCAGGAGGTGTCAGGTGATCGAGTGTTTGTCTACGACGTTGGATAGCTAAGAGAGAGGTTTAACCCTCAAGTTTAGGATTGCTTTAAAATTTATTTTACCGTGTGCTAGCAGGTGTAACCATTAGCAAGTAAAATAAATGGAAAAGAAAAAAAAATTAGGTGGAGTCGCGACTCGATCTTCAAGGCATTTAAGTGTCTTGGGAATTGAGGCATGACAACTCGTCTACTCTATTGTGTTCATCCAAGTAACAATAAGGGACCTTTTGAATTAGTCTTCTAGGTTAATGACTAAATCCCAGATTAAAATAGTTTCTATACACTTAACCACAGAATGAAATCCTTGTTTCCAAGTACAAGCACATCTTATTGACTCAACCGCAATTTTGTTGTAAAGTATAGGATGAGTTAAGCTCAGACTGAAATCGTCGTTTCTAACCAAAACGAAGAGCTGATACATAGTATGGGTTGAAAATTGTTTAAAAAAACATTGAAATCGAATATTTAGTTTGCATGCATTACAAACAAGAACCTAGAAGAGTATTTTGTACAATACATCCCAAAAGATGAAACCCACAATGAAACCTCTTAACCAAATTAAGAAGACCTAAAATAATAATCTGATAGTGGGGTCACGATTGTTTGATCAATTAAATTCCATAAAATCATTCAATCTGCAAAACCTTCTGGTTTTTCCTTGTTCCCGTTACCTTCCTCCTCATCACTATCTCTCACTTACCACATCATTATTCTTTTTATTCTTGTCTGACGAGACATCAAACAGTCATCCGATCATAGTCGAACACGTGGTGTGGATAAACTCTAATGAAACAAGGTCAGGACAAACCATGCCCTGGTTCATTTCTATTCAGCCTATAAGTCAGGCCCCCAAATCCAGATTATGTGAGCCCAATGTGGTACAAATCTCGAAGCTTGGCCCAGGACAATAAGACACGAATACAAACCTATGGACTATAGCAGGCCTAAGGTCCAATTAGGCTATTCATGGTATTTTAAGACGCTCTCCACTCAGGTTTTCTAACCAATAGGTTTCTGGCCTATTGATCTTCATCACTTTGTAGGGGCTTTCCAAGTTTGGGCTTAGCTTGTGATCTTTTGGGTCTTTCATGTTCAGCTAAGTATTTTTGAGTTCCCAATTGCCAACTTTCACTTCTCGAGGCTTGACCTTCTTGTTGTAGTAGTGAACCATTTTTTTGCTGGTAGGTCGTCATCCTGATGGAAGTTTTGTTCTCATTTCTGTGAGTAAATCAGTCTGACTCTCAGAGTTTCATCATTGTCCACCATCCTGAACTCCTCTATTCTGAATGTTGGCATCCCTGGTTCCATTGGAACCATTGCCTCGGACCCATAGGCGAGGGCGAATGGTGTGTCTCCAGTCGGAGTCCCTTTGTGGTTCTGTAAGCCCATCCGATTCCTGGTAGCTCAGAAATTCAGAGCCCTTTGGTTGCTTTGAGTTTCTTTTTTATGGCTTCCAGTATTATTTGGTTGGTGACTTTATTTGTATGTTGGCCTAGGGATGCCCCCGTGTTGAATAGAGGTGATTGATGTTCAGATTAGGACAAAGTTTTTTTCACCTTTTTACCTTCGAACTGGGTCTCGTTATTACTGACCAATGTTTTCAGGATCCCAAACTTGCAGATGAAGCACTTTCAGAGGAAATTCTCAATCTGATTTTCTCCAACTTGGAAAGTGGTTCCACCTCTACCCATTTGGTGACGTAGTCAATGACCACAAGCAGGAAATTCTTTTTCTTGGAGGTGGGGAGTGGGTCTACGATGTTCGTTCCCCATTGTGCAACGGTCCATGGATTGGTCATCGAGACTAGGTTCTGAGTGGGAGTATGCGTGAATGGAGTGTACCTCTGATACTTATCACATTTTTGAATTATAATTTTATAATAATGATGACTTAATCTTGAAGAGGAGTTAAGCTGCAAAGTATTCATCTTGGTCCGAACGAACTAGACTTTTATAATAATGTTGACTTAATCCTGAAGAGGAGTTAAGATGTGATGAAGATGTCTTGGTCCGAACGGATTAGACTTCTATAACAATGTTGACTTAATCTGGAAGAGGAGTGAAGCTGTAGAGAAGTCGTCTTGGTCCGAACGGACTAGACTTATATAATATGAGCTAACTTAATCCTGAATAAGACTCGAGCAACAGAAAAATTATCTTCGTCCGAAAGAACTAGATTTCATAACGCGAGCTAACTTAATCCTGAATAGGACTTAAGCAACAGAGAAATCATTTTTGTCCGAATGGACTAGATTTCATAATATGAGCTAAGTTAATCCTGAATATGCCTAAGCAGCTGAGAAATCATCTTCATCCAAACGGACTAGATTTCATAATATAAGTTGACTCCTGAATAGGACTTAAGCAGCGGAGAAATCATCTTCGTCCAAATGGACTAGACTTCATAATATAGGCTAACTTAATCTTGAATAGGACTTAAGCAACACATAAATCATCTTTGTCCGAGCGGACTGGACTTCATAATATGACCTAATTTAATCCTAAATAGGACTTAAGCAAAAAGGAAATCATCTTCGTTCGAACGGACTAGACTTCATAATATCAACTAACTTAATCCTGAATAGGACTTAATTAGCAGAGAAACCATCTTCATCTGAATGGACAAGACTTCGTAATATAATCTAACGTAATCCTGAATAGGACTTAAGGAGCAAAGAAATCATCTTCGTACGAACATACTAGATTTCATAATATAAACTAACTTAATCTTGAATAGGACTTAAGCAACAGAGAAATCATCTCCATCTGATTGGACTAGACTACATAGTAGTTACCTTAATCCTGAGTAAGACTAGGCTTGAGCGGGCTAGGTAACTCAGATGCAATGACTTGTCATCATCCAAAATAAGATTAGATTCGTCCGCTTTGCACCACAGTTGTTATTCAAATAGATTAGGTCACTTAGAAGTAGCGATTTGTCGTCATCCTGAATAGGACAAGACTTGACCGCTGTCCGTCGTCATGGTCCTCTGGTCAAACCAGGTTACTTAGGTGCGGCAAGTTGTCGTCATCCTGAATAGGACTAGATTCGACCGTAGTACGCCACTGTGGTTCTTCAGACTAACTAGGTCACTTAGATGCAGCGAGTGGTCATCATCTTGAGTAGGACTAGACTCTGCCATTGTGCGACATTGCAGTCGTTCAGACAGACTAGGTCACTTAGATGCAACGAGTTGTTATCATCCTCAATTGGACTAGACTTGGTCATTGTGTTCCATCGTGGTCCTCTGGTTTGACTAGGCATGTCCCTGCATATAGAATTGTATATAAAATGGAATTCTTTAAAGATAATACCTTTATGGATAATACTTTTTCAAGTGTTCTACATTCCATGGTCTTTTAAGACGCTCTCCACTCAGGTTATCTAACCAATAGGTTATGGGCCTATTGATCTTCGTCACCTTGTAAAGCCCTTCCTAGTTTGGGCTTAGTTTGCCATCTCTTCGGTCTTTCGTGTTCAATTGAGTTTTCTGAGTATCGAATTGCCAACTTTGAATTTTCGAGACTTGAGCTTCTTGTTGTAGTAGTGGGCCATTTTTTATTAGTAGGCCGCCATAATTATGGAAGCTCCGTCTCTTCGTTTTTCACTCAGAGCTTAATCATTGTCCTCCATCCATATTTTCACTGAACAATGTTTTCAGGATTCAAAATTTGCAGATGAAAGACTTCCAGAGGAAATTCTCAATCTGATTTTCTCCAATCTTTGGAAGTGGTTCTACCTCTACCTTTGGTGAAGTAGTCAACGACCACAAGGAGAAATTTCTTCTTCTCGGAGGGGGAGTGGGCCTATGATGTCCATTCCTCACTATGCAAAGAGCCATAGACTGGTCATTGGGACTAGGTTCTAAGCGGGCATATGCATGTACGAAGGTACCTCTGACACTTGTCTCTTTTGCATACCAGATCTTTAGCCTCTTACTGAATCTTGGGCCAATAATACCCTAAGGTGAGGGCTTTGTGGGTCAATGTCCTTCATCCGTGATGGTTCCCACAGTTCACCTCATAGGAGGTCTGGCATCTGAGTAGTGCGCCAGTTGCTAATCTTTATATAGTTTGTCATTGAGGAGTGTGTACCGTACTGCGATGTTCTTTAGCTTACGAGCCACTAATTTTTTCTGCTAAGAGGACTCCATCTTTGATGTAACTGACTAGGGGACTCATTTAGCTAATCTCCTCATTTGTAGATAAAGTCTCGTAGACTTCATTTTCTTCTAGAATTGATTTCTCTTGGAGCTCTAAAAACCCGTTGAAGTTGTCTGTTGCAGATGAGGCCATCTTGACCAGGGCAACAGCTTCCTCGTTGTCTGTTTTGGGACAACGACGGAGTAGAATTTTCCTAAACCCTTTCTTGGTGTCAATTTTTTTTTTTTTTTTTGCAATAGGCCAACATCTAAGGGTCTTTAGTGTTGAATTCGTCATTCCTTTGGTTGACTACCAATTAGGAATCACTGAACACTGTGATTTTTTCTACTCCAGTCCCTCTAGCCAATTTCAGCCCAGCTATGAGGGCATCATATTTTGTTTCGTTGTTAGAGGGGCTGAACCCCACTTCATTTCTCTTTAGATGACCCTTCACACGCAAGATCCATTATTGTGAGAGTGTCCGTGGTTCTCATTACCTTCTTGATTTTTTTTTTACTTTGGTTTTCCTGCTTCAGTAAGGTCAATGGTGACTAATTTCCAAAAAAAAAGGTCAATGGTGAGGTCCGCTAGCGCTTGCACTTTGAAGGTCGTTCTTGGAGCATACTGAATGTCAAATTGTCCCAGCTCTACTAACCATCTAACTAGTCTTTCCGATAGCTCTGGTTTGTGTAATACTAACCGAAAGTGGCGATCAATAATGAATGTTATTGAATGAGTTGTCGTCACTAACTGGAGGAGATGACTAGTGCTAAGGCCAATTTCTCCAGGTTGGGGTAGTTATCCTTTGTCTCAACAAATGTTTTCCTGACATAGTAGACTGGCGCCTAACCTGCCCCTAATGTCTTCATTAAGGTTACCAAAGCATGCAGGAGAATACATAAAACAGATATGGTTGGGCATCACGTTGAACCCCACCAAGGAATGCAAGATTCGAGGTGTTAAAGAGATACTAGAAAAAATGGCCCTGGCATAATGGCAACCATGACCCTCTAGCCGTTCGGCCCCATTTGAACAGGAGGAATACCCAAGAAGTCCAGCTATGGCCAGAACAACTTCGGAACAGGGAACCGAAAACTGACATAGAACATGGAAGGATAAAGTGCAATATATCCTTTCCTCGGGCAACAAGGACTATCGTTTTTGTGAGGAAACATGATTTCAAGGTCCTTTGGCAAAAAATAGTTGGAACAGACACTATCCAAAGTAGCCTGATAGGCTTTGTTTGGAAAAAAGTGAGCTTCACAAGCGGAAAGCTAATCGCCAACTAACATAACGTCAACAGACATCGTAAACTGGGGAGAATGAACGGAGGAAAATAGGCAGTAGAAGAAAAGAAATAATACTACAGATGGCGTAAAGAAAAGAGAAGAACAGCCACAACACCTTTTAAGCAACTGGGAAATGAAGAGACCGCTCATGGAGCGACATACGAGACATAATGGGCATTAAAAATATGCGCGAAAACAAACAAATAACGAAGTAACCGAGACGATCAAGCAACTAAAAGTTATCAAGGTTAGTAGCACAATCAACATACCAACCGTCACACAATTAGTGGATATGTCACCGACTCACCATGCCCACTAACTAAGGGGGGTAGCTGATGATATATCAAAATAAACCGATCATCGCAGCCGTACACGTGGCACAAATCCCCATCACGAGGACACAACGCGCGATCCATTGGGCCAACCCGTAAAGCCCAGACTATGCCCACCTCTTAGAAGGCTTAAACAGGATCTGAATCTAGGCCCAAACGAATAAAAGCCCAAATCCAAGCCCATTACACGTTCTCTCATAAAAGAAAAAGATCGTTGCACCAAGAAAGAGTCGTGGAGGGACCTACGCCTCTACGAACGCATTTCCATTAAGGAGAAGACTGTTACAGAAACATCTCCTACCATTGCGCCTCACATGCTTAAATCACGCAGAGAGTTAACTACGACCATTATAAAAAGGTAAAGAGAACATTCGGCAAAGGTATGCCACTTTAACGGAGTTTTGTCCAGATTTACTTTATTCTTCCAACAGAGTTACTAACTTAAGCAACGGAGTGCCTTCGGCTACCAAAAAGGTGGTCTTTGGCAGTTTAACAATGGTTTTGCAGGTCAAACTCACAGGATGACGATTTTTGGACGCATCAATTTTCAAGTAGGAATTCATTTCTCTTTCTTGTTAGCTTCATTTTATTATTGATTACTGAGACTGAGATCGATATTAGGTTGTTGCCAAAAAACTCGAGAAGCCAATGAGAAGGTCCATATATGTCTCAATTTGTACTTTCTTTGAGAAAAAAAGTTAATGTTTGCAATTGTTCGTAGTTATGTATTATGTATTGTTGTCCATATTAAGGCTTCGCTTGGTATCCCGTAACAGAATGCAAATGCATTCTTTTGCAGGCGGTTACAAAAAATAAGTGCTTGGTAAGATTTACGTAAAGTGGTTATGAAATTAAAATGCATAACCTCCGCATCTTCACGTTATGAGATCCAGCATTATTTTACGGGACAAAAGTTCATGAATTCTTTTGCAGAGAATTCTCATGTTCACTTATTGGACTATACTTCTTAATAGAGATCGTATTTTTAAGAGATCTTATTATTATGTGGAACTTAATCGAGTCCATTGTATGTGGAATTCAATAGAGTCCACATTTACAAAAGTTTTTTTTATAATTAAAACTCTTCCAAAGAGTCTTTATTTTTCTTACATATTATTTAGTTACTTATTTGAAGAAAATATATGTAATATAATAAATCTGTGAGAATATAAGATATGTGAAATGCACGTCAATCAGAAAAAAAATTAAAAAAACTCCAAATTTGTGGAACTAGCGTTGTTTTTCTCTGACTAATACCAAGCAACCGCAAAGTAATATATTGAAAACTAATGCATTGCAAAGTAATACAGTAAGGGTGTGTTTGGTTGCATGGAATCCTATGCCATGAAAATTCATGAGGGGACCTCTACATTTTAGGCTAAATTGATATATCACTCCACATCCACCATTTGATTTTGTAAGCAATGGTGGGAATGAAAGTCCCATGAACATGAGAATCACACTCCTTGGTCCCCCACGGCATGTGATTCTCATGTTCATAAGACTTCCATTCTCACCATTGATAATAAAATTAAATAGTCTATGTGGAGTTATACCTCAAATTAGCCTAAAATGTAAGAGCCCCCTCATGAATTTTCATGGCATAGGATTCCACATAACCAAACACACCCTAAGTGTTTTCTTTGCATCTATGTTTCACTTATGTCTTGCTTGTTGATGTTAGTGTATTTATTAAAAAATAAAATAATAATAATAATAATAATAATAATAAATTGTTATATTAAGTGTGAATATCTCACACTTTTCTTTATTCAATTGAAAATCTATTGGGCATAATCTACTTCAATATGCACTAGTTGTAGGGGAGCAATTCTGCAACTTGTTGTAGACGGAACCATTCACTTTGCAATAGCCTTCCTTGCCTAAGGTTATATTGATAAGTACTTTCATCCTTTTTAGCAAGATAAACTGGATTGGTATTGGGCAAGTTTTGAATAATAAGGCAGTGTAGTAACTTATGCAGGGAAAATCCAACATTTTAGTAAACATCAATCTTAATATATCAAAAAAAAAAAAAAAAAAAAAAACATGTTGGATGGAGGGAATTCACAATCATCAGAATGAGCGATTCTATGTGTCGAGGAAAGGGCGAGGAAACCAGCGAGGTAAACGAGGTGGCGGGGGGTGAACCGTTCACCCCCCTCGAGATGCACGCGCAGAAAATATCTCGAGGGGGGTGAACGGTTCACCCCCCGCCACCTCGTTTACCTCGCTGGTTTCCTCGCTCTTTCCCTCGACATTTAGAATGTCTCCATCAGAATACAATACAGAAGAAACATTAGTTTTTCTCTTCTAAACACACTAATAATTTACATAAAGGCATAAAGCTGAACCAAGCTTCACTGAATTAGTCAACGTATAATGAATGGGGGAAGGAAACGCAATTGCCATCCAAGAACAAACTGAAACCATAACAACAGCTGCTCTAGCACTCGCAGCCTGTGGATCTTTGTTGTCGGCCTCCACTCGCCACATCAATGGTATCAGGAAGGTACCTATATCATCAACATAGAAGCCAAAAAGGTATTAGTAAATTGTTACAATCTTTCAAACACCACAGAACAATAAAAAAAAACACTAGTGCAGTCTACTTGGAATAATAAGCTCAAGTAATTTTCTGAGTTTCTCCAATGATGTGGTCATGATCACAGCGACCTTTATCACATCCATGTTTTCTTAACACTGAGCTTGAGAGATATTATCACATATATGTTTAAATCACCGATGTCATTCAGTCAGCCATATGAATGCTTCTGGTAAGTTGGCATTTTTTTTTTTAAAGCTAAGCAGGATTTTTATAGGATCCCATAACCCATAAAGATGCCACAAGCTGGGTTTGAACCCATGACCTAGTGGTACCATTCGCCAAGCTCTAACCGTTGAACTGTCATGCCATTGGTGGTAAGTTGGCATTTCATATACTCAGATCGCAAATTTACAATTCATGATAGATGCTGACATAGCAAGTGAAAATTATGCACATTGTTAAAAAAGAACTACCACTTAAAAGGAGATACGAGATGAGATGGAGGAAAATATAGATGTTGCCGGGGGGGGGGGGGGGGGGGGCATCTTACATTTCTTCTTCAGGTTCATTCTTAAGGGCATCCTTTGCTATGCATTGAAAAGCTGCTTCGACATTAAATCCCTCTTTAGCAGATGTCTCAAAGTAAGGAATGTTTCCCTTTGAGGCACACCAAGCCTTTGCCTTCTTCTCAGAAACCTGAAAATCAAAAGGAAATTCCATACCCACGCTAAATAATCAATATAATCAGCAAATAAGAAAACATAGAGGAAACAAGTTGAGGGTTTGAGAAGTGCCTACTACGTGAAGGCACAAAGGTGTATAGGATAGATTAAGCTTGTTAGTACAGAAGAGCCAAATGTGTGATAGCTCAGTGGTTGAGCAGTAGCAGATGGTATCACTAAGTCACAGGGTCGAACCCAGCTGACAGCATTTGGGGTGGGATGGGTTAAGGGATAAATTTTTTTTAATTATAATTATAATAAAAAAATGGGACAGATCCAAAATATTATATTTTTGGCTTTCTTTTCAACACAGATTGCATGTTCTTTACAAGTGGTTGACAAATTTGATCAGGGTCATCATTAGCGTATTGGTGTAACAGTATATTCATTAAAAACAAATGACAGTTCGACCATGGACATTCACAAGTATCCTGAAGATAGAAAAAGATTATTAAAATAAAAAATACTTTTTTTGTGGGAATGTATAGAAATTTGCAGAATTATTTTATTTATGATGTATTGCTTTGGTGTAAAAGACTATTCTATCCTCTTATAAAATTGCAGAGAAAAACCTAATTAAGGATTTTTTCTTGTAGATAACTATGGAAGAGGGTTGCATGAGCCATCAAGATTCAAGATTAGAAAACCAAATCTCAGCAGGTAATTTGCAGACTTGATCCGAAACTGTTGATGCAAGCAAGGATGACACCAGGCAACACGTTGGGGGTTTTCATGGAGACTTGGTTTGGTGAGCTAATGAGATAAGAGTGTCAATTGGGCCAAAACACCATGTATCCACTGCCGTCAAGCAGGGTAAAGATGTTGCCATGTGGGGACCATTGCAGGGTACCTTATAGATAGAAAAGGGATGAGGAAAGAGAGAAACTTTGAACATATATTTAGCTACTAAGTCTGCTTGTCTCATTGATATAAGGCTCAGCTCCTACTGCCACAACCTCTTCGTAAATAGTAAGCTTCCAATTTTTTCTTTACATATAGTATGTATCTGTAATCTACACTACTGTAAAGACCCTGAAGGTTTAAGGATTTAATGTCGTGTGGCTACACTGCATACTGTCACAGTTAACGTCCAACAGTTCCCAATAGTTCTTGAGAATAAAAACTTTCACTCTAACCGTTGCATAGCCTCTTCTATCCCGCCAAATGATACAACGCTCTCTGCAACCGTTCCACAAACAACAAAACTCCATTGCAAAAAAGTTCACCTCCAAAGGAACCATTATCCAACCATGGCCTCCTTCGATCAAAATCAACCGCCAGTGAATAGACACGGGGACTGTAAGCAAACTAAATATTTTCTTTCAACAAATCTACATAGGTTGAATTTTCAATTAGTATTCTTCTTCTCTTTTCATGGATAGGGATTAGATACTTCCTTTCGTGGATGGTAGCCGTTTGGATTATATCGCTCCGATTCTCTCCACCGCAATTTAACATGCTAACACAGTTTTGCAATTAAGTTTGTGTTTTTTTTCTATTGGAATTTTGTGAATATATGTCGGGTTTGTGTTTTCTATTGGAATTATTGTAACAATCTGTGCAGTTAAATGACGTTATAACGCCGATATAACGCTTAACAGGGTGAGCCTGTTATGTTTTGATATTATCACGTTTTAGTATCACGGCTTTGATATAATGGTCGTTATTGATATAAAGTTTTTCAATAACGTCGTTTTAACGTTTTGTTCTAATATATAAAAAATATTTTAAAAAATTCACCCATTTCATTCTCGATCGAATCAGAACCCTAGACTCAAAGGAAAGAAAAAGGATAAAGCTTGTCGTCGCAGATCAACAGAGAACCAAACCTCGCCGATTGACAGAGAACGAGAGTAGAAGAGAAGAAGACGAAGAGTCGATCACACTCTCTGTTGCGATCACACTCTCATACAAAGGAAAGATGTTTTTTTATTGATGTTTTTGAATTTAATATTATGAACATGATTTACTTTTCTAACTCTATTATACATTAATACTTGGTGTTAAGCATGAGGATGGAAGAGTATACTTGGTGTTAAGCATGAGGATGGAAGAGTCTTAATCCATGATAAAGCTATTTTAGATAGATGGAAGGATTACTTTTGGAACCTACTCAATGGAACACATGTAAGGGAGTTAAACTTGGAGGGGTATGCTACACAGGAAGGGAGAGATCGCGTGTTCCATCGCAGAGTTAGTGCCACAGAAGTGAGAGAAGCTTTAGAAAGAATGAAGACAGGGAAGGCCGTTGGACCGGATGATATACCAATTGAAGCATGAAAATGTCTGGGAGAAGTTGGGATTCAATGGCTAACTAAGCTCTTTAATAGGATTTTGAAAACTAGAAAAATGCCAGATTCATGGAGGCATAGCATTGTGGTACCAATTTATAAGAACAAAGGGGATATCCAGAATTGCTCGAACTATAGAGGGATAAAGCTTATGAGTCATACGATGAAACTTTGGGAGAGGGTTATAGAACAAAGACTTAGGAGTTTAACTACGATTTCGGAGAATCAATTTGGATTTATGCCAAGTAGGTCTACTACGGAGGCCATCTTCCTGCTTAGGCAAACTGTAGAGAAATATCGAGAGGCACGTAAGAGTTTGCATATGGTTTTTATTGATCTGGATAAAGCATATGATAGGGTCCCCAGGGAGTTAATTTGGTGGGTGCTTGAAAGGAAGAAAGTGTCTCAATGTTATGTCGATATCATTAAGGATATGTATGAAGGGGTTGTAACAAGTGTTCGCTCAGTAGGTGAGATGTCTAGTGAATTTTCAGTGACAGTAGGACTACATCAAGGGTCGGCGTTAAGTCCATATCTATTTGCTTTGGTCATGGATGAGTTGACGAGACATCTGCAAGAAGATGTACCTTGGTGCATGTTATTTGCAGATGATATTGTCTTAATGGATGAGACTAGTACAGATTTAGGTCAGAAATTAGTTAAGTGGCAGGAGGCTTTAGAGAGTAAAGGTTTTAGAATTAGCCGTTCGAAGATGGAGTATTTAGTGTGCAACTTTGGGTGTGAACCAAGAGGGAGAAGTAATGCAATTGAGATCGAAGGTGTCGAGGTCCCGGAGTGTGAGGCTTTTCGATATCTAGGGTCTATAATTCAAAAGAATGGGGCTATTGGAGCAGATGTAGACCACAGGATTTAAGCTGATTGGTTGAAATGGTGAATGGCGTCAGGAGTATTATGCGATAAAATGATGCCTTCAAGGCTAAAAGGGAAATGCTATAAGACAATTGATCGACCAGCCATGCTATACGGTTCAGAATGTTGGGCCACTACGGGACAACATACGCATAGGATGACAGTAACAGAAATGCGTATGTTAAGGTGGATGTGTGGTAAAACTCGTAAGGATAAAATTAGAAATGAAAGAATTAGAAAATACTTAGGTGTAGCGCCCATAGAGGAAAAAATTAGAGAAAGACGTTTAACTTGGTTTGGTCATGTGCGGAGGCGACCAAGCACGGCGCCAATTAGAAAATGTTTAGATTGGCAAGTTAATGGAGGGTGTAGACGGAGGGGATGACCCTTGAAAACTTGGATGAAGACGGTGAATGAAGATATCATTGAGCTTGGATTAGGTGAGGAACTGTGGGAAGATCGCATTGCTTGGAATACCAAAATCCATGTAGCTGACCCCGAAAATCTCGGGAATGGGTTTTGATGATGATGATGATGATGACTTGGTGGGTATATAAAAATATATTTAAAAAACTATTCATAATATCCCGTTTAACTTATAACGCTCCTGGACCGTTATGAGTCCGTTATCCATAAGTAACAATTGTCCAAAACTGAAAAACCAATGTGTATGTGATCAAGTATTTAGAAACCATTAGACACGGTTTGAAAAGTATTTAATTTATTATATTTTTCTTTTTAATATTAAGTCCTTCACCACTGATATAATAGATTCATCAAAATTCATATGTGAATTAATGGAAACCATGACAACAACGGTACAATGGCAGAGAAATGTATAAAAATGTCCTCCAGTGTCTCCATTGTTATTGTTGATGAACTATTGTAAATTGGCTGATTATTATTATGTGGTGTTGATTTAGTTTGTCGATAAGACCAATGATGCGACCATGGGAAATTTCGAACAATATTGTGAAGTATCTGCCGCTAAACAAATTAAGGTTTTTCAATCACCAATCCTGACCCCATTATGTGGATAGAAGAGGAATAAAGTGCATTCCACAGGAAGCTCTTTGATTCAAAGTTTTGGTGGAGCAGAAAGAACCATATCAGACAATTAAATAGATTGTTAGGTTGATTTTTTTTTTAGTCTTTAGGAGGAAGAATGATGAAGAACGTCAATATCAAAAGTAGGTGTGATTAGTAAAAGCTGAATCAATATCAGGTGAGAATGTATATTGCCTCTAGATTGTTATCTGATTTCAGACAAAAGAGTTGATGAAGAGTGAAAAGATTTTCAGACAAAAGAATTGATGAAGGGTGAAAATATGTTAAAGAGTAGGGGGGATGAAGAGAGGAAAATACAGGAAAGTTGAGGAGAGAGGGGATGGATTGGGTAAGAAGAAAATTCATTTTTGCGGCCTTTATATTCTAAACTTATTTAAAAGGTTTATTTTCTTTCAGTTAATGGTATGAAATATAATGTGTTAAAGGATTTATAACACGAACATATGAAAATAAAAGGAGAGGAGCTGCTATATATTTGAAAACAGAATTAAAGGGAAAAAACAGATGAGAGGATCAAAGCTTATTGCTCAGGTAAAAAGGATGAAATGCAGGTTTGATACTTGAGAACTTTCTATGAGAGTTGTAGCTAACGATAATAAAAAGATGAGAACATTCTGACTATTTATAGCTAATGATAATAAAAGTCTGCATTTTTTTACAAAACTTTGACAGATATCAAGTAATAACATGTGCCAAGAAATCTGTTCAGATGGATAAAAGTATGGAAATTGACAAAAAAGGGTGGAAGAAATTGATTTGAATGCAATGATCATTGTTAGTAGATATTTAACAGCGAATGTGGTATTTGTCCGCTAAACAGAGAATGTGGTATTTGTCCGCTAAGACTCTGCATACAAGTGCAGAGAAAAGTCGGTGGCATGTATCTAACTTTTTAGCTTTTTTGTAAGTGAACAAAAATGTTCAATCTCAAGAAGCTGAAATAAATGGAGTGAAGAAAAGATGGGAAAGACCCTTCTTCAGATGTAAAACAGAAGTGAGTTGAACAGTTACATATTATTCCGTATGCTGAATACGTAAAAGCTTTATAAAGCAGATATGCTAAGTGAAATTTGTCTAATTAAACGTTTGAGCATAGACATAGGATAGGGAAATTTTCCTAACTTGCAGGTGTATAGGGTAGTTGCACTCACTTACAAGGATTGTGATTTCGCGAAATTACACAATTTTCGTTTTTTTGAAATTACGAAGAAAAAAAATTACATTTTTTTAGGGTTTTTTCGTAAATTTCGGGTTTTTTTTTCACAAATTTCATTTTTTTGTAAAAATACAAAAACCAACTACTAAAATTTACATTTTTTTGAAAAATTTTGAGGTTTTTTTGCAAATTTAGAGAGTTTTTTCTAATTATTTATTGATTTTTTAAACCATTCCCTAATTTCCTAATTAACATTTCTTCTACTAATTTATTGATTTTTTAAAACTAACCCAAGATTTTCTAATTATAGGTATTTTTATTTCATTTAATGTGTGTAATACATTTATTTACTTGCATCTTATTTTTCATATATTTAATATATCCACAAAATCCATTATACATATTTCATGTATTCTCGAAATTTTTCTTCACAATCCGAAATATTTCTTAAAATTAGGAAACCAAAATTAACTCAAAAAACGAAATCACAATCCTTGCTCACATATGAAGACACTGATGAAAGTGAATGAGCTCGTACGATGCACGCTTTTGAAAGCTAGTAGTATGTAATGAACTTATTGATGTATCGTACTGGTTTAAAAACAAGCTTATAAGCAAAGAAATCAACAGGGGTTTTGTTCTTTTATTTACTGTATTCACTTCATAATAGAGACATTCCCTTACCTGGGGGCTGAGGTTTTGTACCCTCTGACTTAGTTAACATATATTCATTCAATATGAATAAATGCATAGCGTTGAGCTATTTCATGTGAACTACTGCAGAGATGTCATATTTCCAAATTGAGAAGAGAACAGAAACATGAGTTAAGAAGCGTACCACTCGGCTATTGCCACCATCGACATCTACTTTGTTTCCCAGCACCACAAATGGAAAATTTTCTGGGTCAGAAGGACTTGCCTGGACATTACAACACGTAGAAGTAAATAAATAAGTGGTCAGAACTTGGCCCTCAGTGAGGATGCACAAACTCTTCTGAGAAAGTGTCGAGCACGTGACACTCGTTTGTGATTTGCAATTGTATCCGACAATAAAATGTAATGTATGTACCTAGTGTTTTGTTCTTTGCAATTTTATATAGAATCATATCTAATTTTTACTCTTTACATCATAGCTTTTATACATACAGTGTACACAAAATTGATAGCCAAAAGTATTCCCATGCCCCCAAATATTTTTCTTTTAAAAGCTTTTTCTTTATAGATTGACCATGTTCAACACTCATCACCTCTGAGTTTGAAAGGCATACCCAAATATGTGTAACCCATGGCCTCAGAAAGCCTGGTTTCAGTAGACTGTAAACAGGTATTACTATAAACAAATACCTGAATCAAAAACTCCTCTCGCCAATTGTTGAGGTTCTCAAATGACTTCATAACATTCACATCATACACGAGAACACAACAGTCCGCACCACGGTAAAATGCCACACCAAGGCTTTGGAATCTTTCTTGTCCAGCCGTATCCCATATCTGAACAGTAGAACTACAAGTTAGCCTTCACAAAAATGTGGTTACATTACAGAAATTCACATTAAAAAATCTCAGGTTAATCAATAAATATTTGAGCCCTCTGTGATCTTAACAAGCTACTCAGTTTCTTTGCAAAAATACATCACCAATTGTAAGTTAATGAAAAAAAATTAAAGATCTCAGAATTCAGAGAGTAAGAGCCACTTGCATCAAATGAGAGAGAAAAAGGCCTGCAAATTATCATCTATTGAATCAAATCACAGAAAACCAATTGGACTCTCTTTCCTGCTTTTGTATCCAAACCAACCAGTAGACTACTAGTTATAGCCCAGGAAGCATGGAATAGAATACAGACAGGAACATGATACAGACAAGCAACAATGAGAAATATCAGAAGAATAGGACATGGACACTGCATGGAACATTCACGAACATACAATTTTATGAAAGGTGCTGAATCAATACAAAATAGCATAATGATAAAACATTTAACATTATGTGGACAAGTGTCCAAAGGGAATCCATGCCAACCACATGACACATGAGCCGCATCCAACACGTGCAACGAGTGTAATCCAACCAATACAGATGCAGTAACCCAAACAGAGTGTCCATGTTCCATTACGGTACATCTTTTGACCTTATCAAATTTCCCTAAAACAACTCTTATCCTAGGACTGATACTAGTAATCTGCAAACCCAGATTGGGCTAGACTTTGGAGTTAACTAATTGAAATTTCTGACCATTCTTGTAAGTATCACATACAAGCTCTAGTAGCAGCTATATGGTAGCAATACTAACTACACTAGACTCCTTAATCAACTTTCCTTGTACTAACCAATACTCTGCAATCCTCACTCAGTTATTCCTTAAGAGCATCTGCAGTGAACCCCCAATTTAACAGACTTAAAAAGTTTGGATGATAAAAACTCCTAGAGTTGATCCAAAATTTAAAGGAAAAGCAATCAAAGATAACGGTATTTTTTTCTAATTTCCTCTAAAGCATGAGGAAAAATCATGTGTCGACGAAAGGTAACTCAACCCTCGAACCGAGGGTGGAAAAGGGTACCTGCCCTCTATTGCTAAGGATAAAAAGTTAACCTGGATTTCATTGCTTATTCTGGGTGATAACATTTGGGTGGTTAACCTTATAACTTAACCCTGTTTGATTACATATCATGGACAGGTCACTTTTGAATTAGACACACAGCCCTCCTCACATTCAGGGTAAAATGTTAGTTTGGCCACTTTGTACCTTAGGTAAAATGTTATATTCCCTTTGGAAAATTTAAAGTGAAATAAGATCAGAGTCTAAAGCATAAATTTGTCTGCACAGACCATTATGCACATGCTGATTCACCCATAGCAAAAAAAGGAAAAAAGTTGTGACAAAAAATGTGAAACATCTTTACAACATAATAATCTAGATAGATATCAGATAAATCATGGTAAGATTGTCCAACATACCTGCAATGTGAAGAGTCTATCTTCAAACTGAACTTCTTTCGTCAGGAAATCAGCTCCAATGGTTGCTTTGTACTGATTACTAAACTTACGATTAACATATCTGAAGAGAATTTCGTTAAGGCAAATCACCAATCTCATTAGGCATCAAATTTGAACTCAAAAACAACATCTAAGAATCTAAAATTCATTCAGGATAGATTCGTGAAAGCATACTGATTCATCAAAGATGTCTTGCCGACTCTGTCAAAAACATCAACAAAAAAATAGATTAATCAATAAAAATGGATGAAATCTATCTTAAATAATACAAGATGAGAGAGAGGAAATTCACCCGCTGTCACCGAGGATTATGACCTTGAGAAGCATTCGCCTTCGTGAAGCCATGAATTCGAAGATTGCTTGCTTTGGAATCTCCGGAAATATGAAATGAGACAGAAAAAGGGCTCGCTCGGATTGGAAAATATAAGTAACGAAGGAGGGAGCGATTCGTGTAGAGACTCCTGGAGAGAGTTTTGAGGAGGGAGGTACGAGTATGACGAAACGAAAGACAGTTGTTTGTTCAGATTCCGAGAATGCCCTATGCCACCATTAGTTAATTTATTCAGGGGTTAGTGCCGCCACAGACCTTATACGACTACATAATTTTTTCTTAACAAAATTAAGCTCCAACGTCAATTGTGGAACAAATCTTTAATTTTATAGCCATGGGCTACGAAACCAATGTTCAATCTTAGCCCAACAAAGCTGGGAGACTAACATCATTTAGGGGTCGGCACCGTCCGGATTCTCTTATTTTGAACATTGGGATCGAACCTAGCTCAAATCGTTGGGTTTCTACGATTTCAAAATGAGAATCTTAATATATTTATGGTGTTGATTATTTGATTGTATTGATTCATATGTCATGGCGACTCAATTCTTCTTTCCCCATTGAGAGTGCATAGAATTGACAAGAGAATTGGTGCTAATGTTACTAAAGCAACTGCAAATGGTTTAGACCATTTTTCCTCACTAACAACTGGTATAGTTAGTCTCCTAGGTAGATAAAGAGGCAACTATAGTTGGTGAAAGCTTCAACACTCTTGACAGGCTATCTAGAGATGAACAGAAGTAATTTGCAGCTATGTTTCCCAATAGATAGAAAAGTAAAACAAGCCAAATGAAGAGTACTATATAGCCTAGTACTGGATATCGCCTGCATACACAGTAGAAGAGCTGAAGATAGTATATGTACCCTTTGGAATTACACCCTTCCCTGGACTTGACATACTCACACTTAGCTTTGTTATCATGATATCTCTGAATGTCATTGCAGATTTTATCGTCATTGCATATTTTCCTCAAGTGGTCTCCCATACATACATAGCTTTATCATGGTGAGCTTGTTGTCCTTAGTGTAATTTTCCTCAAATTGTATCCAAGTCCAAGCAAATTGTATCCAAGCTAAAAATTCAGATTGTATCCAAGCAAGCAGCAAATTCACTCGCCTTGTTCATATCTTTTTATGAACAAATGTCATAAAAGAAAAATAATAATACCAATAACCCATTTTTTTCAAACACGATTTTCTCGACTCAGAAGAATCGAAAGAAAAACTCTTAGAAGAAAAAAATGTCTCAGTTTCATCCTTTGTCTCGTTTTCACTACTAAACTAGCCATTGTTGGTTTCTCCAGAAGAAGAAGTCAACACATACTTCTCCTTCTTTTTGCTTCTCTTCTGAGTTTTCTTCACCTTCCTTGGTTTCTTCCTTCTTGTCTTCGAATCCAAACTATGATCTTTAATGACCAAATTCAAAGGCGAAATGGGTGAAGCAGGAGGACATGTTCTTCTTCTTCTATAGATTCTTCTTCTTCGATCGAGATGGGGAATCAAACAAGTGATCTTCTTCTTCTACAAATTCTTCTTCGATCGAGATGCGGGTGCGGCTACAGAGAAGAGAGGAGAATCATCTATGTTTCTCTTTCTAACTTCCTATTTAGGTTTAACTTGTAAATGTAATTTGAAACGGGTCCAACCCGGATCGTTTCTTTTTAAATAATTGGAACCGGGATTGGACCATTTTATAATGAATCTGAACCGATCCGAATCGTATCTAAAAACACAAAATTAAAATTCGGACCGTTTAGAGCAAAACGATCCGATTCGGTTTGAACCCGCGGATCCTCGACCCGTTTGCCCACCCCTAACATTATTGCCCACACTACATAAATTTATTTGTTGGGTTATTCACCTTCTACTCCCATTAATTAAATTGAAATCTTACTTGAGTGTCATTAATTTTGTTTAGTCCATCTAGCCTCCATTTTAAGCGTTGACCAATTAGTCAACTACTTTGACTATCGGAATCAATTAGTTATTTGCGAATTTCTGAAATATCCTTATGCATTGTTTTAAAAAGCGATTTTGACTCGTATGAGTCACTTTTACATTGATTTCTAAATTATATCAGATTTGTTCCAGATCTTGAAAGCATCCTTGAAATCAACCCCCATGATGTTATAAACCTAAAAAGATGGTTTGTGCAGGTGTGAGCCGTTTCAGTGAATAAAAAAGAAGAAGACTTTGTTTGCTTCAGCTGATCATTCAAGAACAGCTACAAAACTATTTCGCCTATGAAGAACAACTCAAGAACTCAATAGATCATCGAGAACGATTGAGAAACTTTTCAATCGATGAAAACAAATGAGAAGCTACTTTAAAAAACAACTCAACAACTCAATCGATCACCAAGAACAACTAAGAAACCAATTCGATCATCAAGGTCAATTGCTCACTCCTCATTTATTTAGCTTTCTTTCATCTTCTATTTTGATTTCTCTCTTCTTCTATCAACTATTTGTATGTCGATTTTTTTTTTTTTTTTTGGGTTGATTCTATCAACTCATCTGATCATCATTAGATTCACCCATTTTTTGTTGATTTGTTGTTGATAGAAGAAGAACGACTGGAGGAGGGTGTTGGGCGGGTCCTGTAGGATGGCTGCTTGTTGTTCATCTATCATCAGTTTGTTTGGTTGTTGTTGTCGTTGATTCTAGAGTATGAAACCAAGTATGTATCCAAGTATGAAACTTTATTGGATCTTTGTTTCAATTCAATCTATTCAACCCAAAAGGTCTTTTATTAAGAGGAAAATTCTAAATGCATTGGTGGTGTGCCTGATCGTATCATTCTATGCTGCCTGGATGGTACTAGGCACAAGACTACTTTGACAAAAAAAAAAAGTCTTCCCACCTTCTCTCCCTCCCTACAAAAGGTCTTGTTCAAAATTGTCCCTTTCTATTAACCTCTCATCATCTCCTTTTTCACACAAAAACATAGAAACAGAGCAAACAAAAATCTCTCTTGTTTTTCAGTCCTCTTCTTCTTCTTCAACATTTCCTCTGCTCAAAGCCAAGTTTGTAAACATGAAGTTCTCTTATGTTCCATGTGGAGTTCTAATCGTCCTGTTGTTCTCCTCAGGTACAATATTGATTGGTTCATAACTAGATGATAAACTAAAAGTAAACTTGATTTTTCTTTTGTTGTAGCTACTTGTGGATGGCATGATCATGGAAATACAATGGAAATGATGGAGCTAAAACAGCCAAGCAACAATGGAAGGTGTCTTTTAGTGATGGATCCAGCCAGTTGTAATCTCGCATCTTGCAAGCAACATTGTTTCCAAGTGAAGAATGGAAATGGAGTTTGTGTTGCCAATGTTCAACAAGGTTACCAATGTATTTGTTATTACAATTGTTAAAGAGTTTTGAAGAGAGAGAGTTGTTTGCATGATTCATGGACCTAAGTAGAGTTCTTGAACAAGCTAGATCATCTTCCTTACTATGTAAAAGTTCATAAGAAGTTATGAAACAATCAAACACAACATATGTTTTTGTTGTTTTCATTGGACACAGAGTCCTTTTACATGCCAAAAAGCAGGGGCGGAGCCAAAATTGTAGACAAAGCGGGGCAAAAAAATAAATCACAGATAATTTAATTCTTAAAATAAATAAATAAATATGATTAAAACAAAGTTTCAAAAGTAGTACAAGATAAACATATTTTGTGTCAATGATGTTGCACATTGGATTTTAGTAAAAACTCTCTGCGAGTTCTCATGTTCATAGGGTTTACCAAACCAGACTCGAATGCTACAATATTGTTGCCACTTAATACCCTCTGCGTTGTAATCCATGCCTGAAGGCTACAATATTGTTGCTACTTAATATCCTCGTCGCCTCTATCTCGTATGGAGACTTGCTTTCGCTCCGGTCCGTTGTCTCCACCTTGCATGAAGACGACTTATCCACGACGAAGCACATGTGCTTCTAATAATCAGGTGAAAACTCACAAAATCTTAACTGGTGAGTCTCGAACATGCGACCTCTTAAAAAGAGAGTTGATGTTCGATCAACTGAGCTTCAATTGGTGGACAATTGTTAATATTAAGAATGTTATAGTCCAATTGCTTAGCTGAAGCATGCTACTGTGAAGACTGAAGAGTGTCGATGAGGAGCAAACAAGCAAGAGAGAGAGTAAGACCACTGATGCGGATTTAACTAACCTAAATTAACAGGTTAATTTAACCCACTTGTAATAACCGCAAGTGCACGGTGCCTAACTGGTAGACAACGGCAAGTACGGGTCGATCCCACGAGGAAGGTGGATGCAATTGAATTTTAGAATTTAATTAAACTAATTTATAGGAAATGGGGTTACAACATTTTTAAATCTAAACTAAAAATAAATTAAAATAAGAAAAATAAAAGATAGATGAGATGGATTTTTGTGGGCTTGGACTCACCAATGAATTGGCAAAATTATTTAAATCTAAATTACTGAATTTAAAAACGAGAAGCGTTAGGGATGAGAATCCCTTGCTTACACCGAATATGTGATCGTTAAAATCCAATTAATCTTATACCATGTTTCTATCAAACATTAACAAATTATTTCAAGCAAATACGCTCTTACAAAGTATTAAATGTCTTTTTAGGGCACACTTAATCAAAGTTTAAGCTTAATATTTTTAGCACATGCTTTGAATATTAATAAAGGGTAATTCTAACTACCAAACATATCAAGTTTAATTTCTCGAACATGCAAGGTGAAAGCAAATTATCAAAAATTCAGAAATAACTTGTAATTAACAATTAAGCACACAATTCAGTAAAATAAATCAAAATAACTTATACAACCCATTTAGTTTATCACAAGCTCGATGTGGTGGCACTCAGCAAATCAGCAGGTGGTGGTGCACGAATCCCGAGGAAATGGCCCCAAAACGCTCTGTGGTGGTACAGAGCAAAACAGGGGGTGAAAATAGCCAAAAAACAGAATTTGACTGATTCCCGCCCTCTCTCCGAGCGTCTTTTCCAGCGCGACAGTGGCTCTCGCGGTGATTTTCTTCGCTCCTCGCGACCTTCCTCGTCCTCAAATCATCTCCAGAACCTAAAAAAGAGAAATAGAAGGTGAGGAAACACCAATAAAACCGCAAAAACAGAGAATGGAAACGAGGACAGGAGCTCCCTGTTTCTGAGTTGCGAACGTTGTCTCGCGAAGTGGTGGCGGAATTTCTCGGTCTGGTCGTGACGGTGGTCGCGAGAGAGGGAGTCAGGAAGAAGCTCAAGACGAAGAGAGGCCGAGAAATGATGGGAAACAGGGTCTGCGAGGCGGCTCTGTTTCGCGGCTAGTCGTGGTCTGTTGTGGTGGTGGGACTCGTGCGGAGGTGGTGGCGGTTGTGTGGACAGGGGAGAGGAGCAGAGAGTGGTGGTGGAGGGAAAATTGGACGTGAAATAGGGTTGTCACACCCCTGTTTCACGGTGGTGACGGTGGCGGTTGCGGAGCTCGGTGGTGGCGATGGCGAGGTGACTGTGGCAGTGATTGCTGAGTGAATGGAGTGAGTGAGAGATGGATGAGTGGTGAGGGTAATTGTGAATCAATTTGAGAGAAAGAGGTTTTGGTTTTTGTCTAATTCTCTTCTTTTCCCTTCTCTTTCCTCCCCTTCTTCTCACCCTATTCTCCTCTATTTATAGAAAATAATAGGGATGAAATGAGGGAATGATTCATCAATGAGGGTAGGAGAAGGATTGGGTTTAGGGTATGGATTGGGTTTAGGTTATGAATTAGGTTTCGAGTTTAGGTTATGTATTGGGTTTAGGTTATGAATTAGGTTTCGAGTTTAGGTTATGGATTGGATTTAGGTAATGAATTAGGTTTTGGGTTTAGGTTATGAATTAGGTTTCGGGTTTAAGTTATGGATTGGGTTTTGGGTTTAGGTTTATGACTGCTTTATACCACCGTTGGAATCGACTAATTGTCGTTCCTTAACTTGTCACTTTAATGTGATTTCATCGTTTACGCTCGAATTCCTATAAAGACATGAAAACGAAATAATTACTATAAAATATAATAATCAAAACACTAACATGTATAAATTAAGGGATATATTATGTAATAATTATGTGAATATCAACCACCTCCATAAATCAATCTACGTCTAATCAAAATCTTATTGTATGATTGGAGAAATCAATCTCCATTGAAATCGTCTTGTGCGATTGGAGGAGATTGGAGAAAATCGATCTTTGTCAAAATCATTTTGTGCAATTGAGAAGGCGGATATGTGAACTTGCGAAGGGTTTGCGATTTTGTGTATATTTGTATTTTATTATCTATGAAAAGAGACAATCTAAAATTTGAAAGAGGACCAAAATTGCAAATATTGTTAGTTTGGTGAAATTTCTTAAAGGTAGATCCGCCCATGCCAAAAAGGGAGAGCAAAAACCCAAAAAACAAGAAATGAAAATACAAAGAAAAAAATCCTACAAAATCAAATAAACATTCGACAAAAGCCCAAAACCTCATCAGCATCATCATCAATATCATCATCAGACACTCGAATGGATGGAGAAGTGATCAAGCCCCTTTCACCTCATCTGCAATTCTCTCCACCACACCCTCCACACTCTCCCCTGCCTCTTCCACTCTCTCCTTCGCCTTCCCCAACACCTCAACAATCCTATGCTTACATTTCCCCAACTCGACGTAAATCAACTCTCTGGGAAGAACATACCCAGTTTGCTCGAACTTATCTTTCGCATCCTCGAACACCCCACTCGCCATCGACCTATCTGACTTGTCATGCAACCCATACATCTCCGGAGATAGCGGAGTTGAAGCTTTCGCATGTTGGATATCTCCAGGAACCTCCTTCACATACACTATAATTCTCTCTTTCATGGTCTTGTTGCTGCTCCTTCGGTGGTCTCTACTTCTGTTCCGGTTGCGGCAAAAACAACCTCGCGGCAGCTAAGGATGAGATCACAAGACACAGAGCTAAAGTGTTCATCATCTTCTCTAATATCTCTCTGTAAATCGATCGATCGAAAGTGTAAAAACAGAGCAAAGAGAGTGGAACATTCTGTTTTATAGAGAAGAGTTGACAGTGAGTGTCACGCCCCGATCCGCTACGGGAATCGCAGCGTGCCGATGCGTGAACTACCACGTATACAGGCGGATCGTAACCGGCCACAACATCATAATATAACACATTCTTGATACGATAAACAAACGAAAATAAAACTACGCTAAAGTTTGAACAAAATAAATATATATTTGATTCGCCCCGCCAGAGTTATAGCGACAAAACCAGTATACAAACATCTAGTTTAACAATAGAGTACATCTGAAATACAGAGAAAGCAAAACATACCCGTACAGGGTGGACACAACCCAAAAAGCACAAAACGCTCCTACAACGAAAATTGGGGCCTACGCGCCACGATCAGCAGGAACTCCAACACTGCCTGCACTCCAATAGAAGCACACCCTTTACGGGGTCAGCAAAGCACAAAGCTAGCTGGTGCGAGCGAACTAAATACAAATAACAGAATAATAAAACAAGGAAAATTCATGCCACACAACAATGAATAAGCAACAAGCTCTAAAGTCTAAATCACACCGTGTCTCTAAGGATAATGTTTCTAAGTTCCAGCAACAACACAAATATTTCAGATTCAACAATAACTACCAGTTTATTATATATGCCGGTCATTTCACATGATTCAAACATAGTAAATATCAAGCAATGGAAATGAATCAATCTCATAATTCCTCCTAGTCTCCTAGGTATAGTAATCAAGTTGAAATCAGAAATCCTTTAAAAACCTGTATAAGTGTCTCATATCGTAGGTATCCGCATACCCTACGAATGTGTCTCACCCAGACACATCCCACAACGTGCACCAGTACCACTTCGGGCTTGTTTGTATCCTAATGGGGTGCCATCTACCAGGATACAAACTCAAACATCCCGAACGACTGGCCTAACACGGCCAACCTAACATAATCAAAATCAAGCGCGCTGGGAGGGAAAGCGAGTAATCTCCAAAACACGTCCTAAAAGACCCGTCCTACTGCACTCTATAGTGGCACCCAAAATCACCGAAAAATCGCTGAAGAAATGGCGAGGAGCTCCCTGCGTCTCTCGCTGGAACGAACAGGAAAAAAAAAAGAAGAGAGAAGAAGAAAAGGGGGGGGGTCGTTTTGTTTTAAAGGGGTGGGTGGCTATGTGCCCCCACCACCTTTGCTGAGTACACCCCGCCTTAAAAAAACTTTTTTTTTAAAACACGAAGGTCTCACATCATACACACCTTAAAAGAGATCTCGTCCTCGAGATCGGACAAAAGCCACGACAAGAAAACCTAGGCTAAAAGCTCGGGGTATTTCTGTCTCATCTGGTCCTCTAGTTCCCAAGTCACGTCACCCGCTCGGTGGCTCCACTGAACTTTCACTAACTTCACTATCCTCCGACGAAGTTGTTTCACATCATCATCAACAATGGCTATTGGCCTCACTGGATATGTCAACTCATCCGAAATCTCTACTTCAGCAGGCTCTATAATCTGTGATGGATCTGCCAAACACTTCCGCAACATGGATACGTGAAACACGTCGTGGATACCTGACATACTCTGCGGCAAAGCCAATCTGTAGGCCACTGGTCCAATCCTCTCAGTAATCTCATATGGCCCTACATACCTCGGTGCAAGTTTCCCACGACTTCGAAACCTAACAACTCCGCGCATCGGGAAAACTTTCAGAAAAACCCTGTCACCAACATCAAACTCCAACTCCTTACGCCTCCTATCAGCGTAAGCCGTCAACAACCGCGCTCTAATCATCTCAATCTTCTCAGTAGTTTCTCTGATCACATCTGGCCCCATCACAACTGACTCTCCAATCTCTGCCCAACAAACAGGGGACCTACACGGTCGTCCGTAGAGTGCCTCAAACGGTGCCATGCCAATACTTACGTGGTAGCTGTTGTTGTACGCAAACTCACATAACGGTAGGTGATCTTCCCAACTGCCCCCAAAGTCTAAAATGCATGCTCTAAGCATGTATTCCACTACCTGATTCACTCGCTCAGATTGGCCATCTGTCTGTGGATGATAAGCTGTACTCATGTCCAATCTAGTACCCATAGCTTGCTGAAAGCTCTGCCAGAAGTGGGCTGTGAAAAGCGGATCTCTGTCGGATACAATCGAATTAGGCGACCCATGAAGGCGAACTATCTCCCGAATGAACAATACCGCTAGACTGTCTGCCGTCCGATTCATACTAATAGGAATGAAATGTGCACACTTCGTCAACCAATCAACAATGACCCATATCGACTCATTACCTTTCCTCGACCGTGGAAGTCCATCGATGAAATCCATAGTGATATACTCCCACTTCAACGTCGGGATATCCAATGGATGCAATAACCCAGACGGTCTCTGATGCTCGGCTTTCACCTGCTGACAAGTCGCACACCGTGCCACAAACTCTCCAATGTCTTTCTTCATGCCATGCCACCAGAAAGAACGTCTCAAATCTTGATACATCTTTGTTCCACCGGGATGAATGGTGAAACGAGATCTATGAGCTTCCTGTAAGATATCTCTTCGCAACTCCTCATCAGACGGAACACAAAGCCGCCCACGAAATCGCAACCCTCCATCTGAACCCACTGACCAATCGGTAGGGCACTCATCCAATGTGTCCACTACCAAATCTGCTATCTGCCTCGTAATCACTGGATCAGAGGTCTATCTCTCCACCACTCTACTAATCAACGACGGATAAACTGCTAAACCCGCTATCATGCTGCCCTCTGTACTGAAAGTAGGCTGAACTGCAAATGAAGCTAATGTCTCAAGTGGTCGGTACTTCTGAATCATCATGGTTGCCATCACTGCATGTCGCCTACACAAGCAACCACATTGGCCCTACTAGGCTGATACTGTATCTCGAAGTCATAGCTGCTAAGGAAATCAACCCATCGTTGTTGCCTCATATTCAACTCCCTCTGAGTGAATAAATACTTCAAACTCTTGTGATCTGTGAACAACTCAAACCTCTCACCATACAGATAATGTCTCCAGATCTTCAAAGCAAAGACTACGGCTGCCAACTCTAAATCATGTGCCGGATATTTTCGCTCGTGTGGTTTCAACTGTCGAGACGCATAGGCTACGACCTTCTTGCCTTGCATCAACACTCCACCCAATCCTGTACCGCAAGCATCAGTAAATACCACCAGTCGGCTACCAGGTGTCGGAATAGTCAACACTGGTGCTGAAGTCAACCGAAGCTTCAAAGTTTCAAAAGCTTCTTCACACTTTTCTGACCATACAAAAGGAACATTCTTTCTAGTTAACTGAGTGAGTGGTGCCGCAATCAAGGAAAATTTCTCGATAAACCGTCGGTAATAACCGGCCAAACCCAGAAAACTACGAATCTCTGTCACACTACTAGGTCTTCTCCAAGACTTCACTGCCTCGACTTTCTCAGGGTCCACCGCAATACCTCCACTAGAAATAACATGCCCAAGAAATCGAACTTCAGGCTCCCAAAAGTGACACTTACTGAACTTCGCATACAACTGATTTTCTCTAAGTATCTGCAAAACAATGCGAAGGTGTTCTCTGTGCTCCTCTAAACTCCTCGAGTACACTAAGATATCATCAATGAAGATTACCACAAACTTGTCCAGGTACGGACTGAACAATCTATTCATCAAATCCATGAAGAAAGTTGGTGCATTTGTCAATCCAAATGGCATGACTGGAAACTCATACAAGCCATAACGGGTCCGAAAAGCGGTAATTGGAATGGAATGTTCCTCCACTCTCATCTGATGGTACCCAGACTGCAAATCTAACTGTGAAAACACTACGGCTCCCTTCAACTGATCCAATAAATCATCAATCCGAGGCAATGGATATTTATTCTTGATAGTCACTTTATTCAAGTCTCGATAATCTATGCACATCCTCAATGATCCATCCTTCTTGGATACAAATATTGCTGGAGCTCCCCAAGGTGAATTGCTCGGACGAATAAACCCCTTCCGAAGCAACTCATCAAGCTGTACTTTCATCTCTTCCAATTGCTTAGGTGCAAGTCTGTACGCCGATTTAGAGATAGGTGCAGTACCAGGAACCAGGTCAATCCGAAACTCTACCTCACGACGTGGAGGGATACCAGGAATCTCCTGAAAGACATCAGGAAACTCACACACAACCTCTACAGAACTGGTGTCGAGACAAGAAATCTCAAGAGAGCTAAGAAAACTCGACATCTAAGAAACCGAATCGGGCTCACAAGCCAACACACGAGGCGAACCATCAGGTGGCGCTAACATCACCGACCTATGCAAGCAATCAATGATCACCGGATGACTGGACAACCAATCCATCCCTATAATCAAATGATAGCCCTCAAAACCCAGAACAATAAAATCAAACACAAAGCTGTGCCCCAACAAGGAAAACTCGAAACGGGGACAAAACTCCCACAACCAAACCGAACTGCCCAAGGGAGACACAACGCACAAGGGCTCCGACAAAGGCACCACCTCAAGGTTGTCTCTAACAACCAACTGTCTAGAAATAAAAGACCTAGATGCTCCTGTATCGAAAAGAGCCCTCAACAGGGAAGACGACGAATGTACAAAACCTGGCACACAACACAAGTATCCTGAATCACATAACAACACACTAACATGCAATTTTTCCTACGCATAATGCACATAACACAATCTTACTACATCTGGCACACACAAAACAACAATAAAAAATAAATAAAATAACATACCCTCAACATTTCCCTGACCGGGAATAGCTGCTAGGCGAACAGGCGGTGCTGGGAGAGGGACTCTCTGACCACTACCAGACGCAGGCGCTAATTGTCCCTGAGGCGCCCTCTGCAGTGCTGGTCCAGCCCTATTTTGAGGACAAAGCCTGGAAAAGTGCCCCAATTGTCCACAAGTATAACAAACTACATGCTCCCATCGATTTGTCTGACCTCTTGGATAATCACGGGCTATATGTCCCTCCTGACCACAAGTGAAACAACCGCTCCTACTTCCTGTCTGACCACCCCACCTAGGCTGTCTCTGTTGTTGCTGTTGTTGCTGCTGTTGTCGATGATCTCTTCGAGAACGTTTGTCACCTCTGCGGTATCTGCCAGTCCTAATTGGTCCACCTCTACCAGGGTCTAGCGGCACGCTCTGGCTGTTGTGCCTGCTCAATTATCTGACTTTCTCGGCCAAATCTCTGACTACGTTCTGAACCTCTAGTTCGCCGAACCAAAGTCTCTTGTCTACACTCGGCGTCCACTCGCTCCTGACTCAAAGTGATATCCACTAATCTATCAAAAGGACGATCAATCATCACCATCAACTGTTTCCTTAAAAACGGGTTCAGACCACTCAAAAATTTTATGTTCTTCTTCTCTGGTGTGTCTATAAAATAAGTGGCATAGCGGCTCAACTGTGTAAATTCAGACAAGTATTCCGAAACAGATCTAGAACCCTGCTGTAAATGTAGAAACCTGTCCACTATCTCAGCTCTTGCAGAATCAGGAACAAAATGTTGTTCAAACACCTGGCAAAATGTATCCCACTGCATCTCTGACACATCACGGCTTTGCCTCACTGTATCCCACTAGTACATAGCCTTTCCGTCAAACTGGTGTGCTGCTAACTCAGTACGCTGTATAGGTGTCAGCACCATCCTCTCAAATATGAGCTCTACCTTACGGATCCACCGATCCACAGCTAGAGAATCTCCAGTACCATCAACCTTTCACCACCCAAGCTGACGAAATCCCTGTTGCGCCGAGTAAACGGATCCTCTGACTGACTGCCTTGCCTCACACTCTGTGCCAACTGGGTCATAATTTCCATAAAAGCCTGAGAGATATCCTCCCTTGCAGCGCATGATCCCTCACCCTGAGATCTCTGACCACGCGCCATCACCAAACAACCTCTACGAAAAAAAATAAAACACACATACCATACATCAAACAACACAACAAAAGTCCTAACTCCTCTACCCAATCCACTCAAGAAAGTGGTATACGATGATGTTCTATGTGAACCGGTAACAATTGCTCTGATATCAAGCTCTGTCACGCCCCGACCCGCCACGGGAATCGCAGCGTGCCGATGCGTGAACTACCACGTACACAGGCGGATCGTAACCGGCCACAACATCATAATATAACACATTCTTGATACGATAAACAAACGAAAATAAAACTACGCTAAAGTTTGAACAAAATAAATATATATTTGATTCGCCCCGCCAGAGTCATAGCGACAAAACCAGTATACAAACATCTAGTTTAACAATAGAGTACATCTGAAATACAGAGAAAGCAAAACATACCCGTACAGGGTGGACACAACCCAAAAAGCACAAAACGCTCCTACAACGAAAATCGGGGCCTACGCGCCACGATCAGCAGGAACTTCAACACTGCCTGCACTCCAATAGAAGCACACCCCTTACGGGGTCAGCAAAGCACAAAGCACAAAGCTAGCTGGTGCGAGCGAACTAAATACAAATAACAGAATAATAAAACAAGGAAAATTCATGCCACACAACAATGAATAAGCAACAAGCTCTAAAGTCTAAATCACACCGTGTCTCTAAGGATAATGTTTCTAAGTTCCAGCAACAACACAAATATTTCAGATTCAACAATAACTACCAGTTTATTATATATGCCGGTCATTTCACATGATTCAAACATAGTAAATATCAAGCAATGGAAATGAATCAATCTCATAATTCCTCCTAGTCTCCTAGGTATAGCAATCAAGTTGAAATCAGAAATCCTGTAAAAACCTGTATAAGTGTCTCATATCGTAGGTATCCGCATACCCTACGAATGTGTCTCACCCAGACACATCCCACAACGTGCACCAGTACCACTTCGGGCTTGTTTGTATCCTAATGGGGTGCCATCTACCAGGATACAAACTCAAACATCCCGAACGACTGGCCTAACACGGCCAACCTAACATAATCAAAATCAAGCGCGCTGGGAGGGAAAGCGAGTAATCTCCAAAGCACGTCCTCCGGGACCCGTCCTACTGCACTCTATAGTGGCAAGTGCGTGCGGGAGCTCACCGCACCTCAGCAAGCTTGCCACATGCAGTAGCGTCCACAATGTCAGGTGCGAGTCATCTCAAGCACCATCCAACTCTCGATGTGAACAAGCTCCTAAGCATCGGCACAACGGGCATTATAGCGGGGTAAAGACACTTATACTACTATCCACATGCACAAATGACGAGTCTGTGCATAACCAAATGTACAAACGTGCAATCATAAACAATTCGGCAAATTTTTTTTTATAAAATCACGACTATGCCAGGGTCCCATCATGACCCAATTCACCACAAAAAATTTATTCGAGTCGATTATCATACATGCGCAAGACTCAAAAATCCACGGTAAAACATGATATGCTATGCAACTCGACAACAAAACATACAAGTCTCATGTCATTACACCAAAGCCTAATCACACCAAAATTACTATTCAATTTCATTCAAGTATCATGCTTTTCTGAAAATCCAATGCATAATTCATTCACACGTAACTAACACAATCCTCGAAATATCTGAAAACTCCGAATTTCAGATTTGGATTCAATTCCACACAATTGACGGTATAATGTAAAAATTCAATTCAGGATTTCAAATACTTATTTCTTAAAATAAAAATTATAGTTCCACTCACCTGGCGGAATGGATTTTTAAAACCCAATTCCTACCGGTCGAAGCTCTAAACACGCAATACCACGAAAATTCTAAAACTGCAAGGCGGACTCGGAAATGAGCAAACTAGCTGAAAACTGAAATAAATAAATAAATACAAGCGGCGCGTTACTGAAAGGAAAACTTACAGGCAATAGGAAATCGGCAACCACCCCGCCGAAACCCTCCCTACTCCGGTCTGATCGCTACCAAACTGCACAACAACCCACAAAAGAGTCTAAGGACACACAAAGTCACGAAAGTGAGGCTCACCCACGCACCCAAAGCCCGGTTTCACGCCGAGGAACCCTCCAAACAAACATGCACCCGGATTTTTTGAAATTTTTTTTGGCCAACCCCAAAACAGTCTTGCATGTCGGTTCTAAGGGCTCCCAAGGACGCCACCAAGACCCTAACACGGCTGATCGGAGCTAAAAACCCGATCAAACCCCATACCCAAAGGAAAACTGATTTTTTTTTTTTTGAAAAAAAACAACTAAGAAATACAGAGGGGAAAGAAGAGAGAACGAACCGAGGAGGAGGAGGTGAGCAGTGGGGGAGAAATCACCCAAAATCACCAAAAAATCGCTGAAGAAATGGCGAGGAGCTCCCTGCGTCTCTCGCTGGAACGAACAGAAAAAAAAAAAAGTGAAAAGAAGAAAAGGAGGGGGGGTCGTTTTGTTTTAAAGGGGTGGGTGGCTATGTGCTCCCACCACCTTTGCTGAGTACACACCGCTTTAAAAAAACTTTTTTTTTTTAAAATACGCAGGTCTCACAGTGAGTGTAAGCTTTGAGCAGAGGAAATGTTGAAGAAGAAGAAGACTGAAAAACAGGAGAGCTCCATTTTTGTTTGCTCTGTTTCTATGTTTTTGTGTGAAAGAGGAGATGAGGAGAGGTTAATGGATGTTAAGAGTAATTAGTAATGAGCTATGTAATAAGTAGAAGAGGTGATTAGTTAGTGTTAGCAAATATGTTATAGTTTGTTTGACAACTAGCATTGCCTTGCCTTGCTGCTTATATATATACCATGTAAGATGTACATTCTATTGATTGAAAATAATACAATTGAGTTTTCTCTTAGCTTGTTGTAGAAGTTAACATGGTATCAGAGCACCTTCGTTTTCCTTCTCTCATTCTTCTTCTCTTCAACTCATCTCAGTAAGAATTAATGGCAGACTCAACATCTTCCAATGCTATACAACCTACTTCCTCTGTTTCAACAGAGTCCAGACCAGTGATGTTCACACATTCACTGTCTGTGAAGTTGAATGAACATAATTACTTACTATGGAAGCAGCAAGTCTTGGCAACAATTAGAGGACACAAGCTTCAGCAGTTCATTGAGAAAACTTTACCACCATCACGGTTTCTCTCTACTGAAGATCAAGTCAACAATCATGTCAATCCAGAATTTCTCACCTGGGAACAACAAGATCAACTGTTGTTTTCATGGCTTCTCTCCTCCATGACAGAATCACTCCTTACAAGGTTAGTTGGATGTGAAACATCAGAACACATTTGGCATGTTTTTGAGACCTTCTTCAACTCACACACTATTGCCAAGATCTCTCTGTTCAGAAATCAATTACAGAATTTCAAGAAAGGAGATCTTTCTATCAATGAATATCTTCTGAAACTTAAGTCCATTATCGATCAATTGGCATCTGTAGGACATCAACTCTCTCTGAAATATCATGTTAATGCCATCTTTGATGGATTACCTCAGAATTATGATACGTTTGTAGTGTCTGTGAGTTCAAGATCTGATGATTATAGTGTTGCAGAAATTGAGTCTCTGTTGCTTGCTCAAGAAGCAAGAATTGAAAGGCACATGAAATATCTTGATATCTCTGGTTCTGTGAATGTGACTCAAACATCTTACAAACCTTTACCTAGATCTTTTGTGTCCAGTTCACAAGGATGGAGACCTCAGTCCAGAGCTCCTCACAATTTCAGAGGCTCAAGATCTGGATCTGGGAGAGGATTTAGACCATCTGGATCTGGTTATCAATCATCTGGATATGGATCTCAATCAAACCGTCCTCAATGTCAAATATGTGGCAAAGTTGGACATCTAGCTTTTAAATGCTATAACAGGTTTGATAACACTGTCTCAAATCCATGGAATTCCAACTCAAATTCACAGAGTTCTTCTTCTAGGTTTCGTTCTTCATCTGGTTCTGGTTCTGGCATTCCAAGACATGTTTTCTCTGCATCAACTAGTCAACATATGCATCCTACTTGGAGATCTGATTCACAGACTCAGATACAATCTGGTGTTGCTGCTACATCTCCTGATAGTAGGTGGTATCCAGATTCAGGAGCCACAAACCATTGTACTCCATACCCTCAGAACTTGATGAACTATATTCCTTATCATGGTAGTGAGCAACTTTTTGTTGGCGACGGCTCTGCATTGCAGATTGAAAGTATTGGTCAGTCCACTCTTCTTTCTTCTACCTCTTCAAGAGTCTTGCATCTTAGAAATATTCTTCAAGTTCCTAAATTGACTAAGAACCTCTTAAGTGTATTTAGATTTGCTAGGGACAATAATGTTTTCTTTGAATTTCATCCTGATATCTGTTTTGTCAAAGATCAGATCACTCATCAAACTCTTTTGGAAGGGAAACTTAAGCGAGGTCTTTATGTCTTTCCATCCACGAATCTTCCTACTTTCAAGTCCACATATTCAATTGCTAATGCAAAATCAGCTTCTCAAAGCTTTCCTGACAGTATTCCTTCCAACAACTTTAGCACAAATTTTAGTTCTGCTGATGGGTCAGCAAGTATTTCAGCATGTAGTTCTGCTGATAGATCAACAAGTATTTCAGCATGTAACTCTCCAAGCACTTCAGTTTGTAATAATGTTTGTGTAAACACAACTATGTCTAAGTCATCTTCTTTATCTCTTTGGCATGCTAGATTTGGTCACCCCTCTTTTTTTATTGTTCAAAAGATTCTTTCTAGGTGTAACATTGTTGTTCCTAATAATGCCAATGTGGATGTTTGTTCTTCTTGTTGTGTGGGTAAAATTCATAAACTTCCTTTTTCAAGCTCTTCCACTGTGTATACTAAGCCATTAGAATTGATTCACACTGACCTATGGGGTCTGACTTCTACTGTCTCTTCTTGTGGGTACAAGTATTACATCCATTTTATTGATGCCTATAGTCGTTTCACTTGGATTTTTCTTTTACAAAACAAATCTGATGCCTATCCCACTTTTCTTAAGTTTAAGACTCAGGTTGAGTTAGAATTTGGACTTCCAATCAAATGTGTTCAGTCAAATTGGGGAGGAGAATATAGGCCTTTTTCGAAGTTCCTTAGTCAGCATGGTATAGGCCATCGTCTTTCTTGTCCAACTATTCACCAACAGAATGGTGTTGCTAAAAAAAACATCGTCATATTATTGAATCAACTCTCACACTTCTTGCTCATGCTTCTCTTCCCTTGAAGTTCTGGGATGAAGCTGTTCGGACATCTGTTTTCCTTCTAAATCGTGTTCCAATTGTTGTTCTTAAGGGACAATCACCACATGAAACTTTATACAACAAGGTTCCTGATTATAACAATCTAAAGGTTTTTGGTTGCTCCTGTTTTCCTAACACTAGACCCTACAATTCAACTAAACTTCAATATCGGTCAGTTGAGTGTGTCTTTTTTGGGTATAGTCTTCAACATAAAGGGTATAGGTGTTTATCCTCTACTGGACGTATTTACATCTCTCGTGATGTGTTGTTCAATGAGATTCATTTTCCTTATTCAAAATGGTGTCCTAGTTCCTCTCCTGACCTTATTACATCTACTTCTGATACACCTGCTACGATCTCTTTTTCTGCTCCATCTACTACCAATAGGCCATCTATTTCAAGTCATACTTCTTCTCATAGTCCATTGGTTTCATCCTATGATTCAGTTTTGCATCCCAATCCTCCTACTAGTCCATTGATTCATCATCAAACTTCTAGCAGTCCTGCTGATCAACCTACTTCTAGTAGTCCTGTTGCTTAACCTACTTCTAGTCCTGTTCTTAGTGTTGGTCCTAGCCATCCAATGCTCACTAGGTCTAAGCTGGTATCTATAAACCCAAAGTGTTATTGACTTCAGGTGAGCCTGCCAGTCTAGTTGAAGCTTTAGAAACACCTCATTGGTTCACTGTTATGCAAGAGGAGTACCTAGCCTTAATCAGAAATGAGACGTGGTCCTTGGTTGATCTTCCTCAGAACAGATAAGTAGTTGGTTGTAAATGGTTGTTTAAGGTCAAATAAAATGTTGATGGGTCAGTACACAAATACAAAGCTCGCTTAATTAGTGGCTCGCGGCTTTCAACAAGTTGTTGGCTTTGATTATGCAGAGACCTTTAGTCCAGTTGTTAAGTCTACTACAATCAGGGTTGTTCTTTCAATTGCTATTACCTATGGTTGGTCTATATTTCAACTTGACATTAACAATGCATTCTTGAATGGGGCTCTGCAAGAGGATGTTTACATGATGCAGCCACCTGGTTTCGTTGATTCCTCTCAACCCACTGTTGTTTGCAAACTCAACAAGGCCCTGTATGGCCTTGTGCATACTCTTCACTTTCCATCCGCCATTCTCCATCTCCCATATTCCTTTTGGTTTATGTAGATGACATCCTTGTTACTGGTGCGAATTCAACTAATGTATCACAACTGATCCAACAACTAAATGCTCAATTCTCCTTAAAAACTCTTGGCCTTGTTCACAACTTTCTTGGTATTCAGGTCCAACACACTACTCATGGCTTGTTTTTATCTCAGTCTAAGTACATCAATGACCTCCTATGTCGTGCTTGATGCGCTATTTTAGTAGCACACAACTTAATACCCTGCTTTGTGATTTGTAGTATAGAACAAGTAGGGATCGTTCTAGACCGGGGATTAGAGGGCGTGTCAATTACACTAATAATAATTAAAATACAACTAACAACCTAATTAATTAAATAAAAGGGGATTGGATTTTCTAAATTAAATTATGAAAATAACTACGAAAATTAATGTAAAGATAATAAACTAAATAGATGACAAAGATGAGAAATTAGCTAAGGGTTTTATCTCCACACACCAAACATATGCTTATAAATTAATCTTCAATAATCACTTGCTAACTCGTGAGAGACAATGCTCAAGACTAACCGTGACCGCACTGCATTAATCTTATTATTTTCCCAAGTTCGTTGAATTAAACTAAGCGTCGCTTTCAAACTATTCTTATCATGCTATCTAAACAGGAATCGCAAGTTAAATAGCAATCTAAGATCATTAAGTTTTGTGGAAAATATGAACACTGACTAGGCAATCACAAGTATGATCAGCATCTTGTTCTTGCCTAGGTTTTGACTTAACCTTACCAACGTTCCTTGGTATTTACTACTTGCGAATACAGAATCATAACAATTAGGTGAAATTCTTCTATACTCTAGCCCCAAATCCTAGCATGCTTACTAAGTTGGCCACCTTAACAAACATAAAAGGAAAAGTTCTCTATAAAGCAGTTAAGCAAAACACAATCACTAATAGCAAGGAAGATTAAATTCAACTAATTTATAAAGCACATGTTCGGGGCTTCGAATCCACCCCTAACTAAGAGGAGTTTAGTTAGACATATTAATTATGTTTAAACAGTAATCCATAATCAATAATCAAACTAAAATTAAGAGAAATAGATGTTTAGAGATGAAAACAAAACACTGATCCGTGGGTGGTACTGAGTGGAACTGGGGTGCGAATAGCGCGAAATATCTTCCTTCCTTCCTCACTTCGCGAATTGCTTCACGGGGTCGATGGATGGGATGCTCTACTGGATGGTTGCAGTGGATGGGCCGACTTGCTCGATGGGTCGATGGATCAGTCCGTCAAAGCTAGGTATCTTCCTCCTTTTATTCTTGTTTTCCTCTTTCTGTGGTTTCCTTGTTGTGTGGTTTCCTTGCTTGTGTGAAGTCCTTGTGCAATTAGTATTCCTAAATTGACAATTTGCTTCTATTTTAAAGTATTGTAATTGGAAACCTACACAAACATGAAAATAGCAATTAGTACCATAATTAACAAATAATAGCTAATAATACACATAGAAATATGGTACTAAAAATAGCATAATTATGCCCCTATCAAATTCCCCCACACTTATCCTTTGCTAGTCCTCGAGCAAATCCAAGAAACAAAAATAAAAGACCCAAATGACTCAACCTATACTTTCCAACATTTGTCTCAGAGATTTTCAACGGATCATGACATGTTAAGATTCTTTGTAAACACGAGATTAAATTCACATCATTCGAAAATTAATACACGTTCATAGCAATGATATAAAAATTTACAATTAAATCAATCCAAGTGACTGTGAAACTCAAGCGCGTGCCAAGAAGAATTAACCCAAAAATCTCACTGAATGCACTCTTTTCTTTTTTCACTGATTGTTTGGTAAAATCACTCTTCCTATTCTAGCTATATGTGAGAGAATTGATGTGAAAGGGAAACAAATAGCTCACATATGATATAACAAGAAAGAATGACATTTTCTGACTCTTTTTTTTTATTTTTTTTTATAGATATATGATCTCATGGAAGGAATGCTACTACTTGAATGCAAGAACTAGTGACACCATATGCTCATACCTCATTCGAATCTCCACATCGTGACATTGCAAGGCACACTCAATCAAAAGGTCTTAATTCGGGTTGTAATGGGGCCAGGGGTCAAGGGAAGAGAAAGAACGGATATGAAGTTTTCAAAGGGCTTGAAGAAATTGTGAAAGCATGCAATAAGATTAGAGAAATTAGCAAAGAATCATATGGTTCAAGACATAAGTGGGAAAATGACGAGGTGACTCATTGATAATGAAGAGCTTCAGCAATTATTTTGTATCTACTTAAAAAGAATTGAACTATCTGTATGGTACTGTAATACTGAATGGATAAAGATAAGACTTGTATCCCTTTTGTAACTTCTTTTTTTCTTTTTCTTTTCTTTTTCTTTTTTCATTTTTTTCATTTTTTTTTTTTTTTTTTTTTTTTGCAACTCATTCTCTCTTTTTTTTTTTTTTTTTTTTTTGCAACTCATTCTCTTTTTGAACTGTCTACCACAAGGGTCTTCCCCCACACTTACTTTTCAACATACCTTGAACCACAATAAAGTATCTGCAAATCAAATTATGCTCCACTCGTTTTATTAGGATAGAGAATGAGGGTAATGAAATAAAAAGGCTTTATAACAGGCTCAATGGGGTTAACCTAAAGGAAAAATATTATGGATCGGGCTTATTTGGCAATGGTGGAAACTATGTGCCTTTATCATGTCAAGCATGTCATGCAATTCAATATGATGCCTTGAACGAAATTAATACAAGTTCTAGTATTTAATTCTTAATTTTGAAAGCAATCCAAGTAGCAACCAAAACAAACAAAATAGAGATCATGCAACGAATTATTATTGACAAAAGAAATAAAAGATGACCTAACTAAAAACTCTCAAAATCAAAGGAACAATAGGCTCAAAACTCACATATGGGTTAGAATGAGTTAAATTCAACTAAGCATGCTATGAGTACCAATTACTAAGTTGATTACATGTGAATTTGCATATGATAACCATAAATAAGCATTAACCAAAGAATAATATTAGATCTTGAATCATGTTTATAAATCATCTTAAAGTCATGCAATTAAAAACCAAATCTCATCATTGTTTTGGAAAGTATCCTAAGACTCAAAAGAAATATAATTTTATATATATATATTTTTAATTAGCCCCGGTGCCCATGGTAGTTCTTTGTAGGGCAAAGGAAGTGCAGTTAATGAATATGTTGTGGGACTCAGAATTATCAGCCCTACAGGAGCCAACGAGGGATATGCTAAGGTGTGGAGTCTTTATGCTAGTAGCTCTGATATGGATGCAGCTAAAGTTTCCCTTGAGGTTCTTGGTGTTATTTCACAGGTGAACTATTTATCGCAATCTTGACACTAGTACTAAATTGAATGGTTTTATGATTTGCAAAGAGGTTGGTTAACTGTTTTTTTTTTTATATATATATATATATTTTTTTTATTTTTTTATATTTTTATTTTTTGACACTAATACCAACAAAGAAAATAAAAACCAACAAATTTTTTTTTTTTTTCAAAATAATTCAAAATAAAACAATGTTTTGTTCCCCCACACTTAAACCTAACATTGTCCTCAATGTTAATAGATTATAGCACATGCAATGAAAGATTTAAACGCGGAAAAACAAACTACTAACAAACAAAAACAAAAACAACGAAAATAAAATAAAATGATAAAGAAAGCAAATCTGATTGGGTTGCCTCCCAAGAAGCGTTTGTCTTAACGTCGTGCAGCCTGACGGTATCTCCAATTAATCCTCAGAATAAGTGGGAACATGGAGTGATACGTCCTCCACGTCATGCTCCATAAATGACTCATAATAGGGCTTAAGTCGATGATGTTTCACTTTAAACTCCTTTCCGGTTGTGACACTCTTAATCTGTATAGGACCATGAGGAAAAACATTAGTAACAATAAAAGGACCAACCCATTCAGAACGCAACTTACCAGTTCTAAGACACGATTGGAAAAGCAAGACTTTCATTCCAATGACAAAAGTATTTCCATGGATCATCTGATCATGAAAAACTATAGTGTTCTCCTTATAATTGCTTTTACTATCATAAGCCTCATCCTGAATCTTTTCAAGCTCATTCAACTGAAATTTCTTCCGCTTCTTTGTGTCATAGGGAACTCCATTGTTATCATATCCAACGGCAGTAGTGATGTTGGTCTCAAGTTCATCCTCATTTTTGAGGTCTGACAATTTCTGGGCCAAATTGTCATTCACATTAATAGAAAAACAATGATTTTTATCAGGATATCTCGTGGCTTCAAAGATGTTGAAGCCAATCACATCACCATCAAATTCCATGGTCAGTTTCCCTGCATGTACATCAATATTTGTCTTCGCAGTTTTCATGAAGGGGCGCCCTAAAAGAAGAGGCAAAGGTGCTGATAATTCCGAATCTTCCATCTCAAGAACATAGAAATCTGCTGGGAATATCAAATGGTTAACCTGCACTAACACATCTTCCAACAAACCTCGAGGATATGCATTATAACGGTCAGCCAATTGAATAATAACACCATCATTTTTTAATTTCCCAAGATTCATAGATCGATAAATAGAATACGGCATAACATTAATTGAAGCACCTAAGTCTAACATTGCATTTTCAATTTTAGTATTACCGATAACACAAGGGATAGTAAAACTACCTGGATCCTTACACTTCGGTGGCAACTTCCTTTGAAGAACTGCGGAGACATTCTCACTTACCTTAACTACCTCTCCGTCTCGAAGTCGTCTCTTTGTTGTGCAAAGCTCCTTAAAAAATTTTGCATACTTAGGCACTTGCTTAATAGCATCAAGAAGCGGAATATTGACTTGGACTTTTCGGAAGGTTTCCAAAATTTCCTTATCCTGTTCATCTTTCCTAGATTTGGCAAACCTACCTGGAAAAGGCACAAAAGGTGGAACAAGATTAGTAGAAACTGAATTTGGAATACTCACCTTCTTACCTTGGAGTTCTGGTTTTTCAATGATGGATGGATCATCCTTCTGTAACTCAGCTTTCTTATTTTGACTCTGTTTAGGGACTATTGGCTCATTCTCAATCTGCCTACCACTCATCAATGTAATTGCTTTTGCAGTTTCAAACCTGCCCTTTGGATTTGGAGTGGTAGAACTAGGAAGTTTTCCTTGCTCGCGAATTTGTCCAATAAACTCAGTTGTTTGTCCCATCTGTAGCTTCAAATCTGCTATATCTTTTGCTTGGTTCTGCTGAGAAATAGTTAATGATTTCAGAATCTCATCATAATTAAGTGGCATACCTGAATTGTGCTGAGGTGGTTCAGGTGGTCCTTGAAAGAAACCAGGAGGTGGCCGATTCGAAGTCTGTTGTTGAGGTTGTTCTGAATTTCTCCATCCAAAACTTGGGTGATTTCTCCAACCTTCGTTGTAGGTGTTCGAATAAGGATTATTTCTATAGTGATTTTGCCCCTGAAAACCTATTGCATTGACATTCTCCCAACCGCCATTCTCAATCAGTTGAGAACATTGATCAGATGGATGTCCTGGCTTTGTACACATGCCACAAACCTGTGCAACTCCTAGCATATTCGGCTTCCCTAGGGCCTGAGTCACAAGTGAGGTAAGATTAGCCATTTGAGCTTCCAAACTAGAATTAGTACTTACCTCATTGACTTGGCGTGAAGGCTCTCCAATTCCTTCATACTGCTGGGCATTTAAGGCTCGGTTTGCAATCAAAGTTTTTGCTGCTGCTGGAGTTTTATCAACCAAAGCTCCTCCTGCCGCTGCATCTAACATCTGTCGCTCAAGAGGAAGCAATCCCTCATAAAAGTATTGAATCAGGAGCTCCTCCTTCATCTGATGCTGCGGGCATGATGCTATGAGAGTTTTGAAGCGCTCATAGTAAGCCGGATATGATTCTCCTGGACCTTGCTGTATACCACTGATTTTCTTCCTCAATAAGATAATTTTGGAAGTTGGGAAGAATTTCTCTAGAAACACCTTCTTCATGCTTTCCCAAGAATATACTGTTCCGGAAGGTAGTTCATAGAGCCAATCCTTAGCCCTATCAGTCAGAGAAAAGGGGAATGCTCTCAACTTTAGAATGTTTTCATCCACATTTATTGGAGTCATACTGGAGCATACTATTTCAAATTCCTTTAAATGTTTATTTGGATCCTCCATGGAAAGACCATGATACTTCGGAATATGATGAAGTAGGCTAGATTTCAGCTCAAATGACTCAGTCTTGCCCTGCGCGGCTAATGGGTACTGAATGCACAAGGGTGCGGCATTGTCCAAGGTGGATGCCGAAAGTTCTTTAATAGATCTATTATCTCCCATGTCGAACTCTTCAGATTCAGATTCAAAGCTAGATGTTTGTAGTTCTTTTGTTTATCTTCTTCGTCTTCTAAATGTTTTCTCAGGCTTTGAATCGTATTTTACCAAGTTTTCGCTGGATCTCCTATTGTGCATGAACTAGTACCTGAAATAAAGAAAGAAAGAAAAAAAAAGAAAAAAATCAATAAAAATAAAAATAAATAAAAACTAATTAAGCAATCAACAACTTTTCTAATCCCCGGCAACGGCGCCAAAAATTGATGCGCTATTTTAGTAGCACACAACTTAATACCCTGCTTTGTGATTTGTAGTATAGAACAAGTAGGGATCGTTCTAGACCGGGGATTAGAGGGCGTGTTAATTACACTAATAATAATTAAAATACAACTAACAACCTAATTAATTAAATAAAAGGGGATTGGATTTTCTAAATTAAATTATGAAAATAACTACGAAAATTAATGTAAAGATAATAAACTAAATAGATGACAAAGATGAGAAATTAGCTAAGGGTTTTATCTCCACACACCAAACATATGCTTATAAATTAATCTTCAATAATCACTTGCTAACTCGTGAGAGACAATGCTCAAGACTAACCGTGACCGCACTGCATTAATCTTATTATTTTCCCAAGTTCGTTGAATTAAACTAAGCGTCGCTTTCAAACTATTCTTATCATGCTATCTAAACAGGAATCGCAAGTTAAATAGCAATCTAAGATCATTAAGTTTTGTGGAAAATATGAACACTGACTAGGCAATCACAAGTATGATCATCATCTTGTTCTTGCCTAGGTTTTGACTTAACCTTACCAACGTTCCTTGGTATTTACTACTTGCGAATACAGAATCATAACAATTAGGTGAAATTCTTCTATACTCTAGCCCCAAATCCTAGCATGCTTACTAAGTTGGCCACCTTAACAAACATAAAAGGAAAAGTTCTCTATAAAGCAGTTAAGCAAAACACAATCACTAATAGCAAGGAAGATTAAATTCAACTAATTTATAAAGCACATGTTCGGGGCTTCGAATCCACCCCTAACTAAGAGGTGTTTAGTTAGACATATTAATTATGTTTAAACAGTAATCCATAATCAATAATCAAACTAAAATTAAGAGAAATAGATGTTTAGAGATGAAAACAAAACACTGATCCGTGGTGGTACTGAGTGGAACTGGGGTGCGAATAGCGCGAAATATCTTCCTTCCTTCCTCACTTCGTGAATTGCTTCACGGGGTCGATGGATGGGATGCTCTACTGGATGGTTGCAGTGGATGGGCCGACTTGCTCGATGGGTCGATGGATCAGTCCGTCAAAGCTAGGTATCTTCCTCCTTTTATTCTTGTTTTCCTCTTTCTGTGGTTTCCTTGTTGTGTGGTTTCCTTGTTGTGTGGTTTCCTTGCTTGTGTGAAGTCCTTGTGCAATTAGTATTCCTAAATTGACAATTTGCTTCTATTTTAAAGTATTGTAATTGGAAACCTACACAAACATGAAAATAGCAATTAGTACCATAATTAACAAATAATAGCTAATAATACACATAGAAATATGGTACTAAAAATAGCATAATTATGCCCCTATCAGTGCTAAGATGCAGTTTGCTAATAGATTGCCTACCCCTATGAGTGGTGGTGAAAAATTGTATGCTACGGGCAGTGATACAGTCAGAGATGTTCAATTATATAGGAATATGGTTGGTGCCTTACAGTATGTTACTATCACAAGACCTGAGATTGCATAATCTGTCAATAGAGTTTGCCAATTCATGCAGAATCCACTTGAGTCCCACTGGCAGGTAGTGAAAAGAATATTACGCTATCTCAAAGCTACACCCAATTTTGGTCTTCATCTAGTTCCAACTCCATCTTTTCAGTGGACAGGTTATTGTGATGCAGATTGTGCATCTGATCCCACTGACAGAAGGTCTACTTCTGGCTATTGTGTTTATCTGGGAGGGAACCTCATCACTTGGTCTTCAAAGAAGCAGAACACTGTCTCAAGAAGCAGTACTGAAGCCGAGTATCGAAGCCTTGTTGCTGTTACAGCAGAACTTACAAGGTTACAATCTTTGTTTTCTGAACTGAAAATTAGTTGTAGCACTCCTACTATCTGGTGTGACAACAAAAGTGCTGTTATGCTCAATTCTAATATTGTTCTTCATGCTAGGACAAAGCATATTGAGCTGGATGTCTATTTTGTACGTGAGAAAGTTACTCATCATCTTCTTCATGTTCATCATATTCCAGCTACTGATCAAATTGCTGACATTCTTACAAAGGCTCTTGGTAAATCCAGGTTTTTGCTATTACGTGACAAACTCAGTGTAGTTGCTTCATCTACGCTGAGTTTGAAGGGGAATGTTAAGAGTAATTAGTAATGAGCTATGTAATAAGTAGAAGAGGTGATTAGTTAGTGTTAGCTTAGCAGTTAGTGTTAGCAAATATGTTTGTATGTTTGACAACTAGCATTGCCTTGTATTGCTGCCTATATATATACCATGTAAGATGTACATTCTATTGATTGAAAGCTTGTTGTAGAAGTTAACAATGGAGAGGGACAATTTTGAACAAACCTTTTGTAGGGAGGGGGAGAAGGTGGGAAGACTTTTTTTTTTGGTCAAGGTAGCCACATGCCTGCTCTACTGCTCTTTATTAAGATTTAGGACAGTGAGCAAGGAATCATAAAGCAACTCCTTTAAAATTGTGATTGGTGTAGACTGATTGTGAGACCCTTGTGTGGGCGGACCTGAGGGGGGGTGAGGGTGAGGGTTGGAGTCCAATAGGCCCAACAGGCCCGTGGATCCCAAGAGGGGTTGGGCTAGCTACCAAGGGGGATCATAGTCCCACATCGCCTGGGTGCGGGATGGTTATGTGCTATATATGTGCGAGGTTGGATCCCCATAGTAAGAGGCCTTTTAAAGCCGTGCGGGCCGGTTGGGCCCAAAGCGGACAATATCTTACTGTGTGGATCGGGTCGTTACAGAATGGTATCAGAGCCTGACCCAGCCGAAAGTGTGCCACGTGGAGGTGGGCCCTCGGGCAACGTGGACGTTGTGCCTGTGTGGCCAACGAGGACGTTGGGCCTTAAGGGGGGTGGACTGTGAGACCCTTGTGTGAGCGGACCTGAGGGGGCGGTTGATCTGTTTTGCTACTTGCTGCTATTGCTGGGTGCTTACTGCTGTTGTTGGCTGGATGTAAGCTTCTTATTCACTACAAAAAGAAATTCAGATTTTCAAAATTCTTTATATTCTTTTGTTCTCTCATGTTAAATAAAATATACATGTTATTCTTGCATTGATGATTACTTCTTTTGTTTTTTTATTTGTTTGTATTTTGTTATATTTTTATCACTTTTTTTATTAAAAAAAAAAGCTTCGCTTCACCTTGGTACGCCTCGAGGCACGGCTTTGGCTCGAAAAAAAACTTGACCGCCTTGAGACTTAAAAACGCTTTTTAAAACAATGCCCTTATGTGCCAACCACATGATGGGTATCAAACATGAATTGTTAATACTATGGATACCAAACGATAAAATTTGGCTTTTAATTTGTTTATCTCTTCCTCCCGCATCTCTTTGTTTCGCAACTGTCGGTCGCCCCTTCCTTTTCCCTTTCTCTTTGTGTATATTTTACAACATCTCAATATAACAATGGCATAAAAAGTGAATGTTGCATCTCAACTTTATCACTTGTTCAATACGTTGTCCTGAGACGAGATTTAACGATTAATGGCCACTTTGCAGTGTTGTCACACAAGGATGTCATGCGACTGTTTTGGCGATTTGGTGTCATAAGGATGATAAGAATACGGTGGATTATTGCTCCCCTGAGAACATTAATTCAATGCACAAGGTATGTTTGGTCTTTTGGCTCTATGATTGGGGATTGATGAAGTGGTGTGGGATTGATGAAAAGGGATTTGAAGTATGAATGTGATTTAGTGAGCAAAGGGATTTGAGTTTGGCCCCTCACATTGGATTTTTAGCTTTTCTTCAAGTGATCAAGTGAAAAGTAAGTTATTTTATGGGATTGATGAAAAAGGATTTGAAATTTGAATGCGAAATGATTTCACAAGACTCAATTTTTATCATCCCAATTTGAAGGGGTTTGAAGTTTAAATCTAAATGATTAATGCCCATTTTGCAAAAATCGATCTGTGATTCTAAGGGTGTTGCAATACTCAATTTTTATCATCCCAATTTGAAGGGGTTTGAAGTTTGAATCTAAATGACGAATGTCCATGTCGCAAAAATCCATCTTTGATTCTAAGGATGTTGCAAAGTTACAACTTTTTTTTAATGAAAACCAACATTTTGGTGAATGCACATTTTGCAATAGTCAATCTTTGATTCACTATTGTGATTTGACGTTGAAATTTGAAGACTGCATTGTGATTTGTATGAACGTATCCAACCTCAAAGAGATGATTAATTTCAAGTAATTCAAGATTCTAAACTTGTCATGTGGTTTTCCATTTCATTGTGATTACTAATGAATGATAGGTGGGATTAGGGACCGATGCGCATGAAGTAATTGGATTTTTGTTTGGTTTTGTAGGTTACTTTGGAAGTCAAGGGAGAAACACAAATCAAGAACCTATCTGAAAGTTTACAGCCAGTAGCATAAACTGTGGATTGAGCAACCAGATAACACTCCCACTTGCATCGCTACAAAGCCGTATCCAAAGTATGTTGTTTCGTCATTCTTCAAGAAGCTAAAGCTACAAGTTAATGGATTCTAAGAATGTAAGAGGTCCTTATGTATTGGGTTCATAAGAAATAGAACCCCGTTGTTGTTTGGACAATTGCAGAGACTTTACCCATTTTTTGTTAATAAGAGAATATATTTGATTTGCTTGTCTTTCTTTGAATACTCATAATGAACTCTTCAATCTACGATCATCCATTTTACATATGTTGCCCATACTAATCTTGCTAGTGTATGAAAAATGTACTTGCACTCACAAATAGTACTTGAGATGTTGCAAAAAACGTCTGAAAGCATGCTAGGTTCATAAATATTGCTAGCAGTCATCCTGGTAATAAAGAAACCCTGAAGAATGTTGGGTTAATGGCTTAGTGATCCATGAATAGAATAGTTCACCATGGTAGTCTTTGAGACATTTTTTTACTATCAAATGCTACATTTGATTCACTTGGTGAGATGTGCATAATCAGTTCCAATTGTAAGTGCACTGTGTTAAAAAAAATTGTGAAAAAAAAGCTTCTTGAATTGAGGATGTCGGGGAGATTTTCATGATGTTGGCATTCAACAATGTTTATTTTTATGCGACAACTTATATTGTTCGCAATTACGATTACAACTGAGTTTGTTATGAAATTCTTCAATTTTCATTAATTATTTGATCTATTGTGATTGTATATTTTGATTGATTCAAAAAATGAAAAGCGCAATAAAGTTGTGATTCTTAAACTACCAGTGAGACAGTTTATGTTGATTAGATTATACATTAGTCATCATTTTGAGGTTATGCAACAAATTAAGAAAGAATGAACAATGGACAATCAACAACTTAACGGAGATGGAAGAGGAAGAGAGACATATTAGAAACCAATTTTACTATTTGGCACTCACAATATTCTAGCAATTCATGTTTGGTACCCATCACGTGAGGGTATTTCAAAAATTTGCAAATAATTAATGAATTCTAGTAGTCAAAGCAGTTGACTTAATGTCAACACTTATAATGGGGGTTACACGGAATAAACAAAATTAATGGCACCCAAGTAAGGTTTCACCTGAATTAATGGGGGCTAAAAGGTAAATAATCTTTTTTTTTTCTTTTTCAATTGTTGGTGTTCAAAACAGTTTTTGAGTGGCATAGAACAAGAAAGCAACAACAAAGTTGTGGGAAATTTTTTTTTACTACGGTTTTGATCAAATAACTTTTGTTTTGCTTCAAATAAGTTGAAAAAATTGGGAGAGGGAATTGTGAGAAAGATGGGGGCCTAAATTGCAAGGAAAAAACAAATTTATTTACTGTTTTCATCATGAGAACGTACATTTTTATTTATTTATTTATTTATTTATTTATTTATTTATTTATTTATTTATTTATGTTAAAGGCCATGGGCCATAATCATAAAATAAAACTAATAGCTATTACAATCAAGTCTGCCGGCTTCTGACGCTAAGGCGGTGAGCCTTATCATTAAGGTCTCTATGTGTATATTTACGTTACCAAAAAGGAAACATAAGAAGCAAACATTTATTATTACAAATAACAGGGCGCCAGACCCAATGCATAGTAGAAAGTTGCTGAGAATCGTCATCCTGGATGAGGTTAAGAATGGTTGACGAGTCTACAAAAAGAAGTCACGTCCTCTATCCCAGAGCCTGAATGAGAAACAAGGCTGCTTCAGCCGCATATCCTTTTGCCATCGTGCTGTTAGAAACTTTGTTGCCTATTTGACATGTCACAGAAGCCATAACATTTTCAGCAATGTCAGTTGATGAAACTCCAACGCCCCCCTGTTTGGTAAACTCAAAGAAACAAGAATCAAATGTGACCATAACCGTATGTCTATCAAGGTAAATTGGAAGTGGTTGCAAGTGGTTTGCTTTGAGATTAGGTATGTGGGTGTGGGCTGATTGGATTGGTCATGAACAAACCCATATGGTGAAGATACTAGAACAGGAAAAGAGACCCTTAAGGTTAGGGCCAGCTCGATAGAGGAGCTAGATGCAAGTTGTTTGTCAGTTATGGCCGTGTCTAGGATTTCAAGTGAAAATCATAACTTCAATCAAATTGATCTGTTTGATTCTAGAGCCACTATGGCATACATATTATGCAAACTTCTGCAAAATAACGTAATTATATATTTGCATTATTCTTATAGGAGCTACAATGGGAATTTCCTTGGATTCATGATTCCTCAAATCAATCTTCCAAACTAGGGTTCATTAGCATTAGCCAATTAAAAGTGAAAGTTCTAATATTTCTAAAAATCTTTTCTCTAGCATTCTAGTTCATTATTTACCCCAATTCCTATTCAACGAATTAAAAATAAATAAAAACTACTTTAGGCCCATAATTAATTGACAACGACTATTTCAAACTACATAAAGTGTTTTCCTACACTACCATATCAATATTTTCTCTTCCACACTAACTACTTTATTTCCTACACCATCACTTATCTCTCATACCGCTAATAAAAATTTAAAATTTAAAATTTTCTCTCTCCTCTCCTCCACTATCTTCATCTTCCATTACTCCTTTCTCCCTCTCTTCTCCATCTGACACCACCAACACCCAATCATTATCACCACCATCGCTTTGTTTCTGAAAGCAGGGTATTATCCCTGACTTTGGTTTAATTTAAGCGTTCAATTGAGATCGATTCTCAAGCTCATCAAAACATTTGTACTACTATTAGTAATCTAAATAACATAATTTGAATGAATTAAAATGTTGTGAATTGAGCAACTTATGGTCATTTTACTAAACTCACTCAAAATTGTCAACAAAATAAATATTATCCCCGATTTCGGCCAATTGATGCACTCAATTGAGACCGATTCTCAAGAGCATCAAAACATAACAATTGTAGTACTCTGAGTTACCTAATAAACATAATTTGAATTAGTTGAAAATGTTAGGAAATGAGCAAGTTATGGTCATTTTACTAAAGTCACGCAAATCTATCTCATAGAGAAAATGGAGTAGTGTCTTTGATTTTCGGCCAATTTATACACTCAATTGAGACCGATTCTCAAGATCATAAAAACACAAAAAATGTAATACTCTTAGTTATATAATAAACACAATTTTAATTACTTGAAAATGTTTTGAAATGAGCAAGTTATGGTCATTTTACTAAAGTCACACAAATTCGTTACACAAAAAAATGGGGTAGTGTCCCTGACTTTTGACCAATTTATACACTCGATTGAGACCGATTCTCAAGCTCATCAAAACATGAATAATGTAGACTCTTAGTTATCTAATGAACACAATTTGAATCACTTTAAAATGTTTTGAAATGAGAAAGTTATGTTCATTTTACGACAAACACTCAAACTGTCTAAAAACACAGTTTGTGCTTTCGCCCATTCACACGGGACAATGCGAGTGGGAGTCTCATACTCGCAAAGGTCCATGCGAGTGGAGGTCTCAAATTCTCATAGGTCTGGGTGAATTTGAGTCTCGTACTCACATTGCCCAATGCGAATGTGTGAAAACAAACTTTTTTTTTGGACAGTTTGATTGTTTGTTGTAAAATAGCCATAACTTTCTCATTTCAAAACATTTTCAAGTAATTCAAATTGTATTTATTAGATAACTCAGAGTACTACAACTTTCATGTTTGATGAGGTTGAGAATCGGCCTTAATCAAGCATATAAGTGGGCCTAAAGTTAGGGACACTACCCCATTTTCTTTGCTGGACATATTTGCGAGACTTTAATAAAATGATCATAACTGACTTATTTCATAACATTTTTAACTGATTCAAATTGTGTTTATTAGGTAAATCAAAGTACTACAATTGTTATGTTTTGATAATCTTGAGAATCAGTCTCAATTGAGGGTTTAAATTGGTCAAAAGTTATTCTATTTTTATGTTATTGTTTTTTAAAATAACAGTTTATTTTTGTGGTGTGGGTTAGTAGGTTAAAAAAAAAAATTGAATGGTGGTATGAACAGTACATTTGGTGGTGTGAAATAGGCATTGCCTAATTAATTAGCTTGGTCTACTATCTTTTCCATGTCATTACTATCATTCTACCCCCTACTTGACAATAACTCAAACCACATGCATGAATAAAAGTTATACAGAAATTCTAGGATGCTTGGCCTTGTGCCTGGTGTTATGCCTGGTAGGTGCCAGGCACGGTTGATCTTGCCTGGAGATGGGTGTTATACCTATCCCGATGCAATATCAACAGTGCCTGGCCCTATCAGGCACAGGGCCAGGCATCGTAATAGTGCTCAAAGTTATAAGTATCTCATGATCAAGGGTAGACAATAACTTTAAAAAAAAAACAAATGTGTTATCAAAATTGCGATGGTATTTCCATTGTAAAGAAAATGACTAAGTTGTTGGTCAAAAGATTAACATTGCTAGTAAAGAACAATGGAGGGTTTTTTTTTTTTTTTTTTTTTTGTATCCAACTATTTTGACTTGGTTAAAGTAACTCTTAGTTGCACCAATATTTAAAAGGATTATTTACATTCTCCCCCGCTATAATACATGCCTTATCCAGCTTGGTCCCCAATTATTATTCGTATTGCACTTTTTCCTAAGACTAACAGTCAACGTGCTTTGACCGTCTGTTTTCAAAACAGATTACCAATATACCCCTTAGAAATCAAATGCTGAGATTGAATCTTTTGTATCTCGAACATCTCATCTCGAGGAAAATAGGGCCAACTGAAATCCTTATCGTATCTTGAGGAAAATCCAACAGTTGATTTAAAATTTTTTTGCATCTTAAACAACTCGTCTCGATAAAATCTAACGATCCAAATTTAATCGTACACACATCTCTAGGTAGTTCTAATAGTCCAAATTTAATTGTGTATGCATCTCGAGAAAAATCTAACGATTCAACACGCGTCTTGAGAAAAATCTGATGTCCATCACATATCTCACAAAAAATTTGACAATCTAGCACGCATCTCGATAAAATTTGACAATCCATCACGCATGTCGAGGATAATTTGACGGTTCAAAATTGTTTGTGCATGCATCTCGAAAAAAATCTGAAGTTTGAATAAATTGCCCCATATATTAAATTTCTGGCAATAACTTAACCATATAAAATAAATTTGAATTTAATTTTGCCCCCTAAAACAAAACAAACTTGAGAGATGATGAAGATGACCTGCAACCCAAGCTTAACTTCAAAAATTGGTAAATTTTCAACTCCAAATATTTAATCAAGAAAACTTTGATTATCTTATTCCTCCCCTTTTTCCACCTCTATCTCGCAGCCTCGCCACCACCTTCATTTTCATCCTCCATCCTCTTCCTCATTCCTCTATTTCCTCATTCCTCCCTCCTCCTTCCTTCTCCTTCTTTTTCTGTTTCACAACCCCTATAATAAAGTTAAGGTCTCATTCTTCCACTTCCTCCTTTTTTCCTCCTTTTCTCTCCTCCTTCCCCCCCCCCCCCCTCATTCATCTCTCAGGTTTGTTTTGTTTCAGGGGGCAAAATTAAATTCAAATTTATTCAGAACGTCGGATTTATCTTGAAACGTGTACATGCATAAATCTGAACCATCGAATTTCTTCGAGATGCATGTTGGATCATCAGATTCCTTGAGATATGCACAAAAAATAAATTTGGATTGTTAGATTTACCTAGAGATGTGTGTGCTATTAAATTTGGACTGCTAGATTTTCCTCGAGATGAGTTGTTTAAGATACAAGATTTTAGGGAAAAAGTACAATACGAATAATAATTGAGGGCAAAGCGGAATAAGGCATGCATTATAGAGGGAAAATGTAAATAATCCTATTTTAAAATGTTTTGGTTTGCACAAACTTAGAGATTTAACACCAACCTAACCATTCTGAGTTATCCAAATTTTAAAACAAAAAATAAATGAATTGGTCGGTTTTTTTTTATCAATTTGAACTTACATTTTTAGTTTTTAATTTTTGAAATATTTGTAGTGTAATCTACATCGCGAAAGAACATATGAATAATCATATTGTTATATCTATATCACTCTGCATGTTTTTGACTTTTGACTACTTTTCAAAATCTTAATTGTGCATGTCTTTGTACATATAACCAAGGAATGAGTTTTCGCAAAAAAAAAAAAAAAAAACTCATTTTTGAAGTTTAAGAAAAGAAATGGTGTGAAAGATAAAATCCCAATTTTATGAGGGTTTAGTTTGTAATTTTCGGTAAATTTGATACTCGCCGATAGAAAAACATGAACCCGACCAAAAAAAAAAATTCGATTGGAATTTTTTGACATAGTCACAGATCAGGACGGAAAATAACTCACGCCCACGATTCAGACTGAAAATCGACCAACCAAGTCCTTATTGATGATGTTGTTAAGAAAAGTCTCTCCAACTTTAATATCATGTTGAAACTTGCAATTCCTGGGCTAATCTTCTTTTCACCAGTGGCCTTTGTGGCTCTGATTTTCTGAAGGAAAGAAAGTGAAACTGAAGAATGGAATAGGTGATTCCTCAATTCGAAATCAATGCATTAAAAAGATCAGTTCGTGCCGAAATGATAATTTGTGTAGTTTTGATTTGCATGAAAGAATTGATGAAGGAATCAATGGATTGATTTGTGCATGATTGATTCATCAATTGATTTTTAGGAATTGTTAAAGGAAGTTAACTTTAATTAAATTGGGACAATTGCAACAAAAACTGGAAACTTGATATTGAAAACCCATGTATCAATACCATGGCTGGATTGAATTAGGTTTGATGAAATCTCAATACGTTGGCTTCAATGTATTTGATTTTCACTTTGCTTGGTTTGATTCGATGCTTCAGTAATGCTTTAGTGGCGAATAACATTAGTGATGAGAGGGGTTGGTAGTGACTGTGTGATCGACAGAGTAAAAGATGAGATGTTGGGGGAGTAATTAGGGGGATGAGTCCTTTTTGGAAGCGCCGAAACACTTTATTTTTGTAATATTATCTTTATTTTTAGTTAAGAATAACCATAGTAGATTGTATTTTCTAATTTATGATTTATTTATTATCAGTTTATTGTACTTGAGTCCATTCTCACAATAAATTCGGGATAATAGAAAGAGAAATGAGGGGAGAGAATAGGTTTACTTGCATCTTTTTTCCCACGCATTTCATATACCTTCAAAATTTATTATATATGTTTATGTATCTTTAAAAAGTTTACATCATTTCTTTACACACCAAAATATTTCATAAAAAATTTCTTAAAATTAAATGACCGAAATGACTTTGGAAACCAAAATCACAATCCTTACATATAACCAAGGAATGAGATTTCTCGAAATATGTCAAAATTTCACGAAATAATTCTTATTTAGAAATATCTGAAATCTCTTTCGAAATCTGAAATATGTCGAAATTTTCGTGAGAAAAGAAATAAATATTTTAGTTTCCATATATTTTAACATGCTACAATATTATTTTAGTATCAGAAGTTTGTTATTTGATTGATTCTTATGTAATATGTAGTCTATATGGCACTACGAATCATGTGACTCTCCTTATGTAGTATTTATGAGTTTAAAATGCATAACTTATATTGTTAAATTTGAAATCACAACCGAAATCTTTTACGATTTTTCTACACAAAACCAAATATTTTTTAAAATCAAGAGACCAAAATTAACTCGAAAAACGAAATCACAATCCTTGCATATAACTAGTCTGACTAAAGATTGTAAGAATTAGAATATAGAATATATTCTACCTAATACCTCTAAGATCCAATTTTGTGGACCAAAGGCCAGCCGCATTTTACCATTTGTTATCTGGTACTTTAATAAAATATTTTAATTAAAGCTATATGTCTTAAATATAGATCTTAAAAATCCCTAGTATCAAGCTCTTTTATACGGAATCTACATGTGTAACTTGAACACCCTTCCATTTATATGCATATGACTTTTATCAAAAAAAAAAAAAAAAAACTTGAACACCCCACTCTTTCTTGTCCACCCTCTCTCATTTTTTTTTTCTTGTTTACCTTATCGTTTGAATCACATTTATCCATTCCCTCCGCTCCTTTTCTTTCTAAAATCCCCAATTTTAGGTAGCCAAACTTTATAGTCAGGTTTTTGATTTTTTTACACTTCTACCTTTTTTTTATAGATAATGTTTGTAGTTGTGTTTTAAAGAAAATTGGTAAAAATGTAAAAACACTCAAATCTAACAAAAAAATGACTTTAAAGTCTGACTGCCTAGACAAATTCTTCTAAAATTGAATTGCATTAACAAAGTTCACTAGTATTTATTACCTGGTTACATTTAGTAGCACCATGAACAAAGAAATTCAAATAAAAACTTTCATAAATAGTTGTTGACATGGATGGCTTGAAAAACATAAAATATATAAAAAAAATTTGCATACCAAACATCTGATCAAGTGAAGCACACTTGACCAAGGGGATTTGAGACATAATTTTTATAGTAGCTGTTTTTTTTTACCGTGTCTAACACAAGCTTTTTTTTCTTCTATTATTATTTATTTATTCGTCCTCTATTTGCATTAAGAATAGTTTGTTACATAAATTCATCATTCATATCACATATATGAAGTTTAGAGAATTAATAAATAATAATAATTTCAAAATTTATTTTTTTAACCTGTGATTTTTGTATACAAGATTTATATTGAAAATAAAAGTGTTAATTGATCATTTTGATTTGAATATATACAAAATGTGTGTTTACAAAATTTAATACTACCAATGTTTTTAAAATGACCATAAAAATATCAATAATAAAATATCTCATTGCCTTAATTTTGCTTTTTAAACTTGTAGAAGCTTTTAGATGTTGTATTGAGATATTTGAAAAATATTTAAGCCTTACTCAATGGCATCGATTTTAGATGACAGTGGTCACTTCTCAAATAATGTGTTAAATGAATCTCTTAATTGTTAAACGTGTTTTATTTTGACAAACTCTACTTTCTTTGTTTATTGTCATTTATATAACTTTCATATTTGGGTCGTCGTAATAATAGTCGAGTTGCAGTCTTAAGACATTTGTAATTCTATCAAGAAATTTTTTTTCCAAAATATAATAATTCAATTGCATTCCTAAGACATAAAAATAGTACATTATGAACACATGGAGGACAAATGTAAGAAAAAAAGCTACATATATTAGTTGAGTAGAAAGAATAAAATAATTACATCATTCGGCAAGGAAAAGCAGACGCACATAAATGTTAAATTAAAAGGAATAAATAATTTCAGAAATTAATGGAAGAATAAAAATGAGTTAAATTTAAAAAACAACAAATTCCTATACAAAATTTTCAAAATAAAATATTAAAACAAAACCAAACTTTATTGATAAAGTAGGAATATCAAGCAAATAAAGAAACAAAACTTCAAAATCTATCTTGAAAAATAAAAGTATGATTAAAACCTGCAAATAAATTTTCAATTGAAAAAACCCAATAACCATTCCAAACTATAAATCAATGTTAACACACATATGGGAACAAAAATCTGGCATAAACAACAGAAGATAACAAGACTAGAATAATGCTTTAAAAAAAGGTAAAATAACAACATTCTAAAATATTCAAGAAATGATGGAAATGTAAAAATACCCAATAAAATGATGGAAAAGCTTTAAATAATCCAATAAATATTGCAAAGTATAAAGCACGGCTAACACACACACACACGCACGAAAGGAATAAAAATATGGCATAAAATAATAATAATAATAATCTAAAATATTTAAGAAATGACGAAAACATAAGGAAAAAATAAAGGTCAACTTACATATTCAGAAGCTATTGAAAAGCACACACAGAACTCGCAAAGAAGCCGTGTTGAAAAAAAATCAAAAGGGGATGAAATTTTTTATGAAAAATAAAATTAGAAAACAGCACAACAATTTGTTGCAAAAGAAAATTTTAGATATACTTTGGATAGGGGAAAATTCAGAAATAAAAAAAAAAAAAAATTTATAAGAACGTATATGGAGTAAAACTAAATTGTGCAAAGTAGAAAGAGCATTGAAAAAACAGATGCCATGTAAATCTATGAAGATTCTTCCCAAAAAAAAAAAACGTAACAAATATTGTCTATGTCAGGGGTGGGTATGTTTTCTCAAACCGAAAAATTGTGTTCATTCGGTTTTGGTACCGAACAGTATTGTTTTAATTCGATACGGTTTCGATTTTGAGTTTTGAAATACTGTACAAAGCTGAATAGCAAATCCCTATTATTTTTAGAAATAATTTCTAATAAGTAAAAATAAAAGTTGTAAGCTTTTAATGCATTTTTTGCAAGTTGAGAAGAAAATCTATTTCATCTTCTTTAGCGTTTTTCATCTTTTCACACCCAATTAACACACATATAATATGTTCCGAGTTATGTTGATTTCTCATGCTAAAGGACCACTTTAGTTTACACCATAGGTTATATATTGAAACATGTTATTTTTTACGATAGTATAATAATGCCTTTAATGGATCTACCTACATCTCAATATACTACCACTGACTTTTCGATTCAATAACATAATCTCTTTTGTTTTCCTAATACAATCTTCATTCTACGTTTATTTGTACAGAGAGAAATGATATCACAATCTTCATTTCTCTTATTCACAACTATTAAAGTAAATTATAAGATATCATTATTAACCAACTAATTGATTTTCCTATTTATTCTCTTCCTTTATTGTATCTCATAAATATCTTCGGTAAAACCTATGTAAAGTGAAAGAACACAAAACTCAGGAACTTCTCTAATTCTCTTCTCTCTTCCCCAATTCTTCGTGCCAAAATCTCACCGAGTCTAAGAAAAAAAAAACACAACCTCTTGGACTCTTTGGCTCGGCTGTACTGACTCGTTATTGCACTGACATTTGAAATGTTTGAACTTTGTTGCACCAACCTAAAATATGTAACACTGACTTACATTTTTCTTAAATCATTTGGTGGTTAAATTTTCTTATTTGTGAGCATAAATTTGTTCTTGACGAAAAACAGAAGTAAATATTTGGACAAAACTAAACTTTAGTCACAAATTCGTAATTTTAAAATTTGTGTACAAAGATAAAAAAAAAAGTACACTAACAATCATTACAAGTTCTACGATAAATAGCAAAGACTATGGTAGGTTGTTGATTTAGGATTTTGTATGGATGATTGTTATTGTACATTTTTAGATTTAGAGTTCTTGGGTTTGAATGCATTTTTTAAAAGTTGCAATCACTTACATTTCTTATAATTTATTTATTGATACACCTAAACGAGAAAATTCCATTACCAAATGGTTTTCATTATAAATAAAAAATAAAAAAAAATTGTGTATCTTTTAAGTTGGTGCAACAAAGTCAAAATATCTTTAAATGTCGTTGCAACAAAGAGTTGATACAACGAGCCAAATAGTCGGGTACACATGACACCTTTTTTTGTTTTTTTATTTAAAAAATGTCAGAAAATCAGGTTTCTGCAACCATGTTTCGCAACCTGGGTGACGTGGCGTGATCTTGAAATAATGATGAAATCCCCAAAGTGTTTATGTGTGTGTCAAGGTTGTCAAAAATCACCTCTAATGAAGACACGTCATCCTGATTGCAAAACCTGATTTCCTAGCTTCACTCTTTGTTTTTTGCATGGAGAAAATTTGGCATGAAGGAAGGAAGAATAATGGATTCGATTTTATATCATTTCTCTATTACAAATAGTTTTTATTGAATCCTATAACCATTGAACGCCTTTAGCGGGGTTCGAACCCTATTTTGACTAGGACGATTAATGAATATGGACTTTTTTGTGGAAAGATGCATGGATTAGATTACTTAGGAAATATTAATCACAATATCATCAGATGCTGCCAGCTGAATTCGACCTTGTAACCTAGTGATATCATTCGTCGCTACTCTACTATTGAGCGATCACACCTTTAACTACTCCTCGGATCTTTACTTTAATAAAAACTATAGATATACCTAGATAAGTCCTTCTCCAAAGAAACTAAAAGCCCAAACCATTTCTAAACCCACCGCCTCCCCTCTCTCCCTCCGTGGTTTTCCCTCAATTTTGAGCTGCTCGCTGTTGCTAGTTTTTAAAATCACGAACTAATACGTATCATAAGTTTTAATTAACTGTTAGATGTGAATTTTATAGCAATTCCTATGTTGAGGACAGGCAGATACAACTTGCATTTGAAGAATGATATCTCATAATTGGGAGACGAAAGGAGGTGGTCAGATAATTGGCGGTTTAAGATTCCTCAAAAGAGTTGTTTGAGGCCTTGCATTTGAATTGAGATGCTCAAGCATGGCCGTACCAATGTTTCCTTTGGCTTTAAACATTTTCCCTTGCAACCAACCAACATCAATGCTACCTTACAATTACAACAAGTTTATAAAGACTTCCAAGATTCTATGCTCCTTTACCAAACAATATAACTGAGTCACTCACAACTTAAGGCCTTGTTTCAGGGACTGTGAGTCTGTGACACCATGAATTTGTTTGGTTAAGCGAAACCAATTCGTCTAAGAAATCAGTCTGCCAATCTTTTGTTGGACTCTCTACATTATCTCAACTTAAAAACTCACCACCAAACTCAAAATTTCTGTGAGCATCTTTTGTTTTCCTTCTGAGCACCATGTTTTCCCATTCAATTCGCTAGACAACAATCTAGTTGTTTCTTGCAATTGGAATGTTGTTAGGTCCCAGCCAAAGCTTCTGAAACAAAGATAAGGTGTACTCTTAGAGTGAGAACAGACCACAAGGTTTGGAACAATTTTTTTGGTATTCTCTTATTCATTGAAAGAGTTTAAATACATATATTTTCTAACCACTCTTTCTAAACTTACGACCACAACTAATGTGCACAAACAGAAACTAAATCATGGAAGCAAAAATAACAAACTAGCAGAAGAATATGACTTCTTGCAGAATAATAGGACTCCAACTGAAAGAAAGATTCTAGCACAAACAGACTTCTTCTCCAAGCGTTGCAGCTCAAGACTCAGTCCAAATATTTTTGATTTGGCCAAAAAACACGCTGAGATCTTCGTGGTTTATCAATACCCCCACTTTTACTGGAACCTTGTCCTCAAGGTTCAAGTCAGGGAACCGATCTTGCAACTCTGTTGTATTCTCCCAAGTAGCATCTTTAATTAACGGAAAGGTGTTTCCATTTGACCAAGCTCTCTTCAAAAAATTTCCCCCCTTTTTTAAGCCAGCGAGTGTCTATGATTTCTGCAGGTTCTATGATGAGGGCACCATCATCGGTGAGACGTGGCAAAGTAGGACAACTT